>UXSR01005322.1:5306-92050 GCA_900604375.1 Mesocestoides corti | reverse complement strand
ATGACTGCCTCTGACCTCCAAGAACGGTACGGGGTTATTCAGCATGCACTGATGTTGAATTGAACCCTTTCATCAATTTAACAACCCAAAAAACTCGTAGTTCACCGTGCTAACAGTCCATCTAAACGTGGTTGAGAGCATTGCCACATTTTTCGGACATTCTCTGAACGAAAACGTCCGCTGGCCCCAAAGGTGGTTTTGTGGTCCATGGATCCGGCTTCGGCGACTTCTTCCACCTTTCTTTCGCTCCAACTTCATCCTTTCTTGCCTAACCCACGAATGGCGTTAATTCATTCCTGTTAACAAAACCCCATGCTCGTCATCTCAAGACGCTTTTTGATATACTCCCATGAGAAGGTCTTGCTCTTTTTTCACCTATACTGCGGTGTTGGTTGCGTGGTGCAGCGCTTGCAAACGCGTGTGAGGTTGTCAAGCGTTCGCGGCGTGCAAACCGTGTCCAACTGGGATAACCAAACCTGGACCATTCTCAATTGTGTCAACGAAGTGATGAGTCATCCACGAGGCGACGTTAGCTTTTCAGTCGCGTCTTGCCTTCCCCAACGGCTTTGCCATTCCCACTTGCCTCGCGACTGTCTCGTCTTCTGGTGATTAAGTGTTGTTCTGTCGTGAATTTGTCACCCATTTGTCTTTCACCCAGTTCCTCGGTGGCATTTCCATGTTTGTCACGCTCTCTCCCTCTCGCTGCGTGCGTGTGTGCGCGCGCCTTTTTAATCACCTCCGGAAGCTGTCTTGTGTCGCACCTGACGCTAGCCCTCATTCCCTCGATTTACGCCGTTTTTGTCTGAGGAATTGGGCATTTATTCAGGCCATCGAGGCACTGGCGATGCCCACTTTTAGGTCACCTGGCCACCACAGTAACCATTCGTAATTAATCACCTGTCGTCCAGAATTCTTTGCCCATAGCTCGCGGTTGTCGCGATCACATCGCGCTCTTTGGAATCGTTCTGGAATCATTCCAGCACGTCTTGGCAACGCCTTGTGTCCGACCGTTTGTGGAGATCAGGGCGTGTTGGTAACATTTGATGGACCCCACCACCGTTTCGTTCAGTCAATTGCCGTAGTCGTCTTGGTGTGAATGAAGTTACTTTTAAACAATGAGATGTTTTTACTAATGTGTGAGGAATAGGACCGCCTCTGACCTCCAAGAACGGTCATTCCAGCACGTCTTGGCAACGCCTTGTGTCCGACCATTTGGGGAGAACAGGCGTGTTGCTGACATTTGAGAGACCTCACCACCGTTTCGTTCAGTCCCACATTCGTTCCGCGTCTACCACGCATTTTAACGGTCTCTTCAGAAAGGTGAACAGTTTAAGATATTTTGCACCGAGTATTGACATTCTTGTATAATTCAGCAGGTTTTAGACAAAACACAAACTCAAAAATTTAGTGTCTTGTGCAAATTTGCACTAAAACCAGACACGACAACCCGATTCGGCGGCTGACTCAAATATTTCAGGTTTTTTTTAAATTAACAAAAAGACGGACGCACCATTACCGACCGACTCACCGAATTCAAAGCAGGCGCTGCAGTCTCCAACTTGTAGGCTTGTGCGCGCTTTTCTCAGAATTTTTCACCCACAACACTAATTTGGGGTCCTGTGTAAATTTTAACACACACAATCACCCCCCAAAACCAGACACGACAACCACCAGACATGTCTGGTTTTTTTATGCTCGAAGTCTCCGAGTAGCAAGTGAGGATGCGTGCGACAAGAAAAACGGGAGAAAAATCAGAACTCACATCGATGGAGCGCTGCAAGTTGAGCATCCCCGCGCCCTGCTCAAAGATGGAGGCCGTTTTGCGTCCCTCAACGCTGATTGGCCCGGCACCGGCCATTATGGCCTGCTTCAGGCTGGCGGGGTTGATGGGCGGGCAGCCGGACGGACACGGGGCGTCTCGGCCCTCCGGACGATGCGACAGTGCAGCACTGAAAGCGCGGGGGCGAAGGCATTACGTGATTGGCAGTTTGGATAGGGAAGAACACACACATACGCACACACAAACTCACTTAATGAGTAGGGCCACAGATCCTGTGACAACTGGCGAGGCCGCGCTAGTTCCCGACAGAGATTTGCAGCCCCCATCGAGGTTGGAGCTGATGACGCCTGTAGCCCAGGTCACAATGTCCGGTTTGAACCGGCCGTAACCGTCGCGCATTTCCTGCAACAGGAGCGCACGTAATACTTACACCCTACTGAAACTTTGTCAGCACACAGTGAAATTAAGACAAACCCAGGCGGTTGGGCCGCGGGATGAGAAGGTGGCGACGTTGCCCAGGGCGTCCACGCCACCAACACCAAGAACGTCCATTTGGTCAGCGGGGTTGTTCGGACTACCGAAAACTGGCCCGTCATTTCCAATTGCTGATACCATCAAAATGCCGTTGGCGGACAATTCATTTACCTAATTTAAGCAAAAGACAAACAATTAACCAGGAGGACGTCCACCAATTGGACCCTAGACAACATCCATCAAAAAACCCACCTTATCCACGAAGGGCTGATCCATGAAGTCGGGACCCCCGATGCTCAGGTTAATCACATGCAGACGTTTGGCGATGGCGTAGTTTAGGGCGTCCAAAAACCACGAGGTCATGGAGAACTGGGAGTCGGTGAAAACGCGAAAAATGTAGAGCTCGGCGTGCGGCGCCAGCCCAAGAGGGAGACATGAGTCGTCGGAGAAGGACGTCTCCTTGAGGTCGGGGATGGAGGCGGCGATCAAGCCAGAAACGAAGGTACCGTGTCCATGGCCATCCACAGCGCTGGGGTTGGTGTCCTGCGGCGGAAGCAGGGAGGAGGGGGTGAACGAAGTAGAAGGGGTTTAAAACGAGTATTGGGGCGGCTTAACATTGGCGGGGAATGAGGTTGAAGTCAAGGAGGCATAGGGTGGAGGTGAGGGAGCAACTCACCACCTTTGCGTTCTTCAGTCGCCACGTCCAGTTGGTGCGTTCAACAATGTTGGCATTTCTGAAGTGAGAGTAATGGTAGGCGTTCACGAGACCCGTGTCGAAGATCCCCACACGCACCCCGTCTCCACAAAGACCTGTGGACCAAGCCGCTTGGGGCGCGGACAGCAATTTCCATGGCTGCGCGGAAACAAGTGACGTGTAAAATGCCTTGTGACATGCCGGCAAGACGTAATATCTGACATACTTTACCTGATTTTTGGGATTAAGAAGCACAGAGTCGGCAGCCTGATCATTTGGCAGCTTCAAGAGATAACAAACAGAAATGACACTAAGTTGGCCTGCGAAGGCGCGCAGAGCTAACACAACGGAGAACTCACTGGATTCTTCTTCGACTTTTTGCGATTTGGATCTACAAAAATGGCGATTCGTCACACCATTTACATAAGACGTAAACGTAGGTCTAAATAAGATCTAGATTGCAATGCCCAGGTTAAAAAGCATACCTAAACCCATGTTGCACTTAAAATAACACCGACATAAAAAAGCCCAGTTTTTTGACTAACTTAAAATGAATTATTAGAGCAGTACAGCCCTCACATCAGAGTAAATGCAATATCCAGGAGCAGATCTTGCTAATTGCCAGTACCAAAAGTGAGTTGCAAACATAAATTTTAAAATATTTTAGAGTCAGGTGCACAAAAAAGATCATACCTTGACGAAGTTGAGAGACGTGTAGGTGTATCACCTTGTCTTTGTGGACGTTCTTGATGAATTCTGATCGAAGGAGACGGGAGGTAAGAAGGTTAAGATCATTTTGGTTAAGGTCAACAGTCTGAAAGAAAGAGAATAAACCAAAATCCAAGCAGAAATCGAAAAACGCCAAACAGGAAAAACGGAATAAAGCCCGTGATAAAACAAAACTGGTGCGGATTGCAATGTTTGATGAGCCCAGTCAGTTTATTCTTAGCCAAGAAAGTTTGGAAACGCGTATGTTTACGTTGGATGATCGCAGACTTAACATTTAAGTTTTCGAAATTTTGAGGTACAGATACTTTGCAGAGTACGAATGTTGCCTTTAACGTGCATACTGACAGTAAATTAAAAAGATTAAATCACACGAAGTACACTCAAAAAGTAGCATAACAAGGATTTTTACGAAAATAACCTAAAAATATTACTAAATAAACTAGATGGTGGAATTTATTTAGGAATAATATGAATACACTAAACCAATGACGATAATGATACTCTCAGTAGCTTCTTACCTCAATAAGTTCAAAATCAGTTGGAAATATTACTTGGCCGTGCGAATAATTCCGAGGAACGAAAGAAAAGCAAAAGGAAATTCCACTTAAGGCGGTTTTGATAGTCTGCTGCCGAAATTGTTCGGAGAAGTATCCGGAAAAGATGACAATAAATCCTGTGTAATGCATTGAAGCAAATGAGGCAAAAAAAGACGCATACGCTTTAAAAGAACGGTAAGCATATTAACATGCTTTTCGTGAATTTCACTGAGAGCGGAATAACTAATAAATGCGCAAACATATGGTCACACAGCAATATAATCAAATTTAAAATAACTACTTATTACTTTTGTAGACACGTTTATTTTCAGGCTTTCACACATTGACAGCTTTTACGAAAATAACTATACCCAGAGCTTTTATACAGAGACATTAAAAATCAACAAAAAAACATAGCACATACGTTGCGCAAAATATTTTTCAGATACAGAGGAGCTCACAAATGTAAGTGAAAACAAAGTGAAGACCAAACACAAACTCATCAAAAGACGAAAATGAGCATTTGAGTTAATTCATGCTAATTTCAATATGTTTCATACATTTCTGAGGAACTGACCTTGGCCTTCATTAAAATAGGATGTAAAAAATTGATTTTTGAAAGTTTAATAAAGCAAAAGAATGCTCTCAAAAGGTTACATTTTTGTCCCTTATTAGGTAGCATTAGAGGGTTTCGGCGGTTTTTCCAAATGTGCGTATTTTCCAAAGAATTATTTCGAATTTCTCCCCAAACTAAAATTAACATAAAAGTTTGCTGCACCCGTTGCACTTTTAAATTATTATTTCTACACATCCTAAAAATAGCTATAGGACTTCGTTACATAAGAGTTAAATTAAATTGTTTTTTTCTATTATTATAAATTATTGGAAAATCTAAAGCAAATCGAGATTGCACATAATTTTATACTTTATTTTAACGCAAAGTTGTAGTTTTTTGGATAATTTATTACTAACTGTCAACTTTAAACTAAAAATGGTGTATAAGGAAAAAAACAGCCTAACGATTTGTTTGATGTAGCACTGATGGGAAAAATTCAGAATTAGTAAAGTAAATTAACTAATTATTTTTATTGAAGACACCTTAATGCATGTTTCTATTATAGTTGACATTAGAGCTGTTCTTTTCTGCTTATTGGCACACTTTGAAGCCTAAGAAAGACGAAACATAACCCACAAGTCCATTGGAACCTGGTTTGAAGCTGTTCAACTTCTTTCCAACCTTTAATTATCTATTAATTTTCTTTCCAACAAAGCATATAACGCGTAATTTTGAAGTTTAAGCAAAGGAAAATTGCAGATTTATAACCGAATTTTCAAAACTAAATTTTGAAATGCGGAGCAGACTATATTTTCCAGCTTATATTTCCTATTAAATCATTTCAGCGTAGATGATTCAATAAATTTTTCTTTAGTCTGCGTTTGGATCAAAAACGAAACAAATTTTGTAAACGGCAAATATATTCATAATGTGATGTCAAAATTATTTTCAACAACAGTCTAATGCTGAAATTTAGGCCCACGTGTTTATGTCATTTTGTAATTCCGTTCAAATTTTGTGTAGTTTTCCAGCATTTAGACACCAAAGAGTTTTGAAAGCGCAATCACTGAGTTTTATATTTTTCTGTTTCTAAATCAAGCAAAAATTATCCTTTGGTGAGGAAAAAAATAATTTCATGCTTGAGAATTCCATTAATAGATTATTTTTGAGTAATGTTATACATTTTGTTTGACGTGGCTAGTTAGTTTTCTAAACATATTTGCATTGTGGATGCAGCATATGCAACAGTTTTTCTTATACAAAAAAGGTGTCACTACACTTTTCGATCCTAATGTACTTTTCACTGGTTTCATTAATCGGATAAAAATGCTTTAAATTCATCTACACATTAAAATCCCTGAATACCTTTTACATTAGACTGCGGGCATTCTTAATATCACACAGAATATAATAGTGTTATTGAATTTGAAATAATAATGGCTGGTAAATAACCTGATTGATGAATGAGAGTCAATATTTGTTTGACAAGATAAAGCAATGAGGCGTTTTAAAATATTTTTAAGTAGTTAAAAATTTAGCAAAATATATAGTTGTTATTCTGCCTCAAAACTTCGCCTGGCATTTCGAAGCACGCATTTACAATTTTAGATGGTTCGAACTGCTTATCTTTCAAAATATTCAGCGTTTTTGTCATTACGAATAACTTTTGGTTTCTTCGAACGCACACAGTAGCCTAACTTCAGTGTTTATGAACTCTGCTTTCCATAAAACTTTTGTAAAATGCTCATCCACTTTGCTTTTAAAGATTTCATCAAATTTCGCTTCTTTTAATCGAGAAAAAAATTAGGCATGCTAGGCGAAATACCAAATATCAAATCAAAGGAACTCCTTTCATAAAATTACATAAATTCTAACTCATGGCTTAAAGTAGCGCAAAGGTGAAAAGTGCGCTTCTGTTCCGCTATTGGCTAACTTTCGTCAACTTCGTGTTACTTCTGAGTCGTCAGCTTTACGTAATATGTTTTCGTGGATCCTATTATTCTGGCTGAACCTGGCCTATGGGCTCACTTTGGAAGAAGCTTTGAAAGCCCCTGAAAAATATGTCAATCATGATACAAGTATTTTGATCTTAAGTACCTTTCCAAATATTTTATGATCAGGTCCTTGGAACGTTCGACATCATTTTGTACTAACCTTGTTGTGTGTTTACGGAACTCTAACAACATTTGTTTTGACAATTTCAATTATCGCAAAGCTAATGCAGCGCTTTGTTCCCCGGAGGAAGTCGACAAAGTTTAAATATCAAATATACCACCCGTAGGAAATATTTTCGTATACCACTGTCACCCTCACTTTTCTAGACCGAAACTTGAACGGGCACAAGAATTTACGATCGTTGAATCCGGAGATACCAGTACAGCCTCATGCGATTGTAAGGTCAAGACCTAGAACTTTTCCTATGGACACTTCGCTGGCAATAAAATTATTGAGGTAAATTCAATATGTCACTTTAACCGCTGCTACGGTTAATCAGTTTCTCGAATTTGGCATATTTATGCGTTTTTACACCAGGTTTAATTATATCTAAATACTATGTATAATATTAATAGATAAATTCGCATTTATTTATTCCTGTCTCAGCCAGACACTGTATTTTAGTAAATGCGTAGTTTTTTTGATAATTTATCTTATTTCCCTAAAAGTGGTCCCAATTTATTTTTGCAACTTTTAAGGCTTTTAAGTCACTTAGTTACATTCGAGGGCAAAAGATGCCTGCGTTTTCCTTTTTAAAAACCTTAGTTAATTAGTTTAGACCAAATTGTGTGTTTGATTTGATCACTATCATAAATTATGCAACTTTGTAGTTATAATGCTTATCTCAAGTTAATCGAAGTGATTTTATTTGCTTTAGACTGCGATTTCTTACATGGGATAATTGTTTTCACCGGAACCAAATTATGCGTTTTCATTTGGCAATGGTTTGCTGTAAGGCTTAATATTTGTCACAAACGTTTATCTTACGGTTATTGTAAAATACTTGATGTACATATTACAAGAAAAGTTTCATGGAATCTCTCTTTCTTGTCTCCGTCGAATTTGCACTGAAGCATTCAAACCTTCGCAATATTGTCAAATATCGCAATTTTTTTCAAATCGGGGTCAAATATTGACAACTAGGAAATAATTCGCAACTTAATGACTTTAAGCGGCTAACTGCATCTTGATAGTGGATATGATATCTTCTGCATTTTGTCCTGAGCTTGTATCTGACTGGCACAAATGCGCTTTCTGAAATTGACTGTTGACTGAATAGTCAATTTTAGCAGGGTCCAGATACAATAATAATTATTCATGGGCTGTGTACTAATCCAAGATGCTTGGTGTCGACTTAAATCGTATGCGGGAGGATACTGTGAAGGTGAAAATAATAGTTATATTTTGGAATGAAATTCATTATGTTCTTTTTAATTAGAAAATGCATTTGCCACATATTAGTAAGTTTAGAATGTAAATTGTTGGTTGAGATAGACAAATGGAATCCACTGTTCTGTTGTGTTTCTTCGTCTAAAAGCACAATTAAGTCGTTTGGATAATTGATGTGTGATCAGCACTACTAAATTCTCAAAATATGCTGATTTAGGAATTTGAGCGTTGTCTTGAAGGACGTTGACATGGCTGTACTCTTAAGACTAGAATTAGTAATTCACCTTTCCACTCACGTAAGCACCTGCTACGTTTTTGTCGTTGAATATTGTTGGCCAAAAATAACGTCAGAAGTTGGTTTGTATGTTTCAACAAACAACCGAACATGTTGTAGTCTTCTCAAGCAAGAGAATGTGCATTTGCAGATTCATTTGCGACCGAACAGATTGGGCCTTGATGGGTTTTAATCGAAGTCCTTGTCGTGGTCTGTTCAAAACTGTACACACAAGCAGTGCACTTTCGTGTCTTGATAACTGGTGACTCACACGGACATAAGCCCAAATTCTAATAGGAATTCTGAGTATTTTAAATCTTTGGCTTTGCAGAGCACGGTGGCATAATTAGAGCTTTCGATAGCAGTGCAGCGAATTATGCTGATTCACGTCCATTAACCCAATCGTCGCATTCTCGGCCACACTGACCTCCCTGCCATAGCAACCCTGTTAATTTTGCTACGCTGTCTGCCCATGCACCCTTGTTCGTGTGCCTCCCCCATCATACCCATCTCATTCATCTGACCGTTCAGCCTTTTGTACTTTTACGGGTTAACCCAGACAGCCCCATTTAGTCCGACACAATTTATGCTCAGTGGCGCGACCGTCACAGCTAGATTGCGCTCTCTAGCATACATTATTGGCTCTACCACCTCAGGTCTTCTACTTGTCTTCGCGGGTATCTGACAACTGGCGATCTTTTGCCGCGACTTAAATGGCGTGGGAATTGTATGCTCCACACCCTAATAAAATAGCTAACCCTCAAGCCGTTCAGCCCTCCCTCATATCTTGACGTGCGTTCGTGCTTTGTCAACCACGTCCGACTCTTCGCCCAACCTGTATTATACTATTTACAGTCACTTGTATCAGCCTGGCTTCTTTACTCAACTCCCGCCTACCTTAACCAGGTCTCATATCTGACCACAATCACCTCTGGACGATTCCCAATCTCCAGTTCTCTTTTATTCTCCAGATGCTGCCTAATTTCTAGGCGATGACCAACGGTTTTTATTACCTCCCTCCGACGACCAATCACCATCCATCCCTCTTTTCAATTTAATTGGCCCCATTTGAGGTCCCAACTCTCCCTCTGTCCTCAATCCATCCCCATCTCTCGACTCTCATCGGCCTCGATTATTGACGCTTGTCTGGCAGATCGTTTCGATCCATTCTCGCCTTGCTTGTCAACTCTCAACCAGATCGAAGAGCCTCAACCATCTCGCGGCAACGATCAGGCATTACACGTCACCTGCCTTATGTTCAACCCTTTAGGTATCCTACTGAAAGAAACGGTTGCACCGGCAGCAGCAATTCATTTCAAACGTCTTCCTACGAAGCACAATGGCGCCGAGAGTTTTTATTAACCATTCGACAATAACAAATCACATCGTTTCATAATACTCGCATTCTGTCTTTATGAAGACCGCAATTCGACAGCACGAAACTCCACGGTCTATCTTTCAGACATCCTGATGGATGACAAGGTTCCTCAATTCCACTCGTTAAGGTGAAGAACTCTAGTGAATTTCGCTGATTCACGTCCGCTAACCCGGTCGTCGCATTCGTCGCCACACTGACCTGCTTCTCACTGCATTCCTATCGATTATGATAAGCCGTCTGCTACCCATTTCGATCATTCGACCCTTCACCCAGAGTGTATTGATCGACAATCCCATTTAGTCAGGCACTATTTTTTATCCACTGTGGCTCAACTAACATGAATTCCTTTTGGACATTACCTCTGTCAAACCCCTCCTAATGATACATAAATTGGTTGACTTTCAAAACGCAATAAGGCAAACGAGAAAACTCTATTTACTAGTCTGAGAGGCATGTAAGCAAGGCGGACGAAAGATGACGAGTCGGACAGGTAGCAACAAGTAACTGATTCTGTGACGGCGTTCAGTGTGTTTTAATTCTTTTTTCGGAGTCTCTACGACTGAGTTCCTCACACTTACACGTTGTGTCCAAAAATGTCACGTGAGGAGTTTGCATTTTAGACGACAGTCCACTAATTTACGAAATCAGAAGTATTGGCAGTTTAATGAACAAATAACAGATTCAGAACCTAAATGTTAGTTGTCATTCAACAACTTCTGGCTGAAGAAACTATCAGTAACTTGTTTAGTCAATAATGACTTCTGACTGAATGACTAAAAGCTCCAAAATTTAGGAGCCAGTTAAAGGTTAAAATCTTGATCCAGTTTCAACAAAAGATGTTCACAAAAGGGAAGGAATGACTTGACGGTTTGCACTCGGGTCATTTTTTTTGAAAATTGGGGCATTTTGGCAGAAAGAGACTATCGGCCAAAATAATCAAGTGACAAGTTACACAAGCCACGTAAATGCTGGTAAATTAGAAGGCTGCTTATCATGGCATCAAGTGGTGTTCTGACTGTTACTTTTGCAGCTGTCCCCCCAAAATTTAGCCACAATAATTTCTAGCCCAAGTTCCAAAAAACAAGGCAAAGGGCTTCCATGATTTTAAGAAATTGAAAGCCCCCAGTTTTCTCTCATTGTTCCTGTGAATAAAATATTATTTTCACTGAAACGTCAACGTGAGATAGTAGGAAACGCGCAAATCGTTTGATCAATACTACTTAAGAATCAGTTAATTTGACTACTGAGCAAATACGCTAGTGAGACTGCGAAAACTTTATGACAAGTCAAGCTGCCCAGCTACCAGCGAGCTATTGTGGTTTTGTGGTCAAACAGTACGCTAGGTGCGTTTTAGTGTCTAAATCCGACAGTAATAAGTACAGCCTGCATTTGTGAAATTGAATCGTACAGCCTTGATTAGAGTGGTCCGTCGAATTTTAGAAGGTGTATATGAACCCCAAAAGACAGAGTCAAAAAAATACGGATCTTCCCAAGGAAGCGTACAGTTTTTGCCTTCGTACAAGGTACTTGTCATAGCCAGCCAAACTAAATCTCCCTTTCCGAAAGTGGTATATTATGTCTCTAAATGTTAGTAGTTATTGTGATTCCTTGAAGAGGTAACGTTGTTGTCACAAATCAGTCTTGTACACAGAGGGGCAAGTATACTTTAATTGTCTAGAAAATGGTGAAGCGAAATTGGCCAGCAAGATTAGCGCTTGACCACGTGTCTGTTGACGAGTGCAGAAGGACCCGATTTCACTGGTGGACTACAGATTTACCAAATTAATACTTTGACGCAATTTTAAACGTGCATTAGTTCGCTTTACCTATCATTTCTCGAATAATGGGTCAGTCGTGATTGTCTAATAGATCAAAAAGATCAATGACAAACGCGCTATCTAACCGTCTGCCCCCATCAGTGTAAATTTTGAACAGTACGCCGAGATCCACAACACCACTATCCATTAAATCTGTGGCCACCCAAGTATTCTTAGCTTCTCGACATGGTCTTACGTTCCATAACTTGGTGAGGTGGTGGCCCATAACGAAGATTTAGCGATATAAATTTTAATTTTCTGCAAGAAGGCATTACAATCTAAGTCATTCAACTTTTTTTGAGCCTAATTGGATAGAACAATAATTTAATTCATCACAGCAAAAACGTTGTGTGTAAAAATTTACAGTATCCCAACTAATGACTGAATACGTGCAGTTAAGAGTACATTCACTGAACCTAGATATTACAGATAAATATATTGCTGAGTGACAACCTAATATACGGCGGCTCGTGTTTCGAAGATATGCAAGTATTATAAGTATCATACCTTATAAATCCAAGCAGGATAGAGTCCGAATGTTTCAAGAATACTGATTGCCATTTCTTCATTGGTTGACTCATATAAATTACGAGTTTTATATAATAAATAGCACTTTATATATACAAGTCTCTAGCTTATAGTTTATCGAAGTTTCGCGGGGAGAGCATCAGAGTTTGCAAGCGTCTTAACTTAGTGGTGAAGAACTGGAAGATAAAGAAAAATAGTGTCAAACTAACAGATAATTATATCGGTATGGTTTCTTAAAGCCATAGAGGCAAATTAATGACCTACGCTCTTCGTGACCTCACTACCTAATAGATTGTGTTTAGTGGACTCACTGCAGTACGATTGGCTGACTCTCACACGCGGACTTTTCGATTCGTTTCCATCTGTTCTAACGCGCACCAAGCATGGACGAAGAAGGGTCGCGTTATTCGTTGGTTGTTCGAAATTTACAGGTAAAATGCTATTTCCTCTAATTTTTTATGCATTTTTAAATGACTTGGGTGTGCTCGTTCCTATTTTATTGCGATTCGGTTATTCATCTTTTGCGTACGTGGGCTTACATTTTATTCAATCTAACTGTAAAATTGATTGATGTAAACTGGGTTATTTCTCTTTTCTTTTCAGACTTTAATATCCTAAATACACTTGCCAAAGTCTTTCAATACTTGACGTACTTGTTCATTAAATGGTGCCAATTTTATGTAAGAACTAAGTCGTTTTCCTTTAAACATTGTGAACATGTATGTAACACATCTATTTCTATATCATTAGGCCTGGAATTTGGGTTTTGCTTGGAATTAGACGTCCAATTCTATCTTATACTATGTCCAAGTTTTCTTATCAAAAGCTACAACAATATTGTGTGATTGCAGGCAGCCCATCCCGCAATATCCTTGCAGCTAGTTTGTTTGAACACTGGTGTATTTTGCCGTTATAGGAGGTTGTCGGGGATGCGGAGCTGCGGTCCTATCTCAGTGGTGAAAAGGCCATGGAGGTATACTGGGGCACCGCGACTACAGGAAAACCGCACGTCGCCTACTTTGTGCCCATTATAAAGATTGCTGAAATGCTCCACGCTGGTCTCAAGGTGACAATCCTCTTCGCCGATCTGCACGCCTACTTGGACAACATGAAGTCGCCATGGCATATTTTGTACCATCGAGCCACTTATTATGAGACCATCATCAAAGGCATGTTGGAGGCTGTTGGTGTGCGCCTCGACCGACTTCACTTCATCCGCGGTTCAGAATATGAGCTCTCGAGGTTTGTTTTTACCTCCTCATGGTTAAACAGTGCTTTTGATTGGAGCATGTATTTCATACCTCTAAAACAACAGCTTTTCGAATATCCCGGCATTTTTGTTTACTATTTTCGACAGGCTGTTCTTAACCTTTCATCGTTCAAAGTTTACATCCTCCGAGTTGTTTTCATTCCATCAATTTATTATGGAGTATCTAGTCCTTTTTCTCAGTCCCGAGAATTCAAATCGCTTATTGCTTTTTCTATTGTTTTGAGTGATTTGGTAAATCACGCCCACTGTGTAATTTTTTACATCTGCCGGCTGACCCAAGCCCAAGTGAAAAGTTAGGCTCATCCCAGTTCGGGCGGAACTTAATCAGAGTCCATATTTTTTCCCTCTACTGACCACAGAGCCTACAGCGAGGACGTGTACAAGATTTCAGCTGACACCAGCATCCGTGACGCTCGCAAGGCAGGTGCTGAGGTTGTCAAGCAGGTCTCAAACCCTCTCGTGTCCGGTCTCCTCTACCCCTTGTTACAAGCCCTTGACGAGGAGTACCTGCACGTGGACGCTCAGTTCGGTGGTGTTGATCAGCGCAAAATTTTCATGCTTTGTGAACGGGTGAGTGTCTATCCGTGTCGTAGTATTTGAAGTCACTGGTTGCAACTCTGCTTGCTATTCGATTATCAACCGGGTTCTCCGAACGCTAATTTTCATTAGCCTGTGTGACAGTTTTAACTTGTCGCACCACAATGCATCCTCACTCCTAGATTCTGCCCCGCCTTGGCTACAAAAAACGCGTCCACCTGATGAACCCCATGGTGCCCGGTCTAACGGGGGGCAAGATGTCCGCGTCGGAGGCCGACTCAAAGATTGACATGCTCGAGTCCAGTGAAAGCGTGCGCCAGAAACTTGCCAAAGCCTCCTGTCCGCCTGGCCAAACCGCCAGTGACGGCAATGGGGTGTTGGCCTTCGTGAAGTTTGTCATCTTTCCCATGGCCCACCTTTCCGCCTCCTCCACTGGTAAGCTATTTCTCTCTTCTGCTTTCTTCTTTAACATCTCCCGCCACCATCACCACCGAGCCGTAATCCACTCTTCTGCTGTGATTAGTCAAAATTCCAATGAAATTCCTGCATGAGGCGTAGGCAACAAGAAGTTGACCGGAGGGGGGGGCGTGTTGAAGTGAATTTTTTCCGGAGAAGTGATGTTTTACGTCTGTACCTGCGACAAACGCTCACCACATAGTGCACTGTTGGTTTAAAGAAAGGCCTTCCAACGAGACATTGTGTCTCCAGCTTGACAGGCACGAATTTTCGACTTAATCGATTACTCATTTATTGCGATGGGGTCGTGCTCGTGTGACTCGAGTTAAGGTCAACGCAGATCGGGGCGCATCAGTTTAAGTGCTTGTAATGTGCGTTGTTAAGACATTGCAAGCAAGAAATGTTTTTAAAAACACTAATTTTCACCTCACCCAACCCCACCACCATGGTTAACTTCAGGCTTGAAGGTTGGCGATCGCGTCTTCACCACGTACGAGGAGCTTGAAGCGGCCTACGTGGCCGGTGGCGACGCCGGCGTGTCCGCGGACGCGCTGAGGACCTGCGTCTTCGACCACCTCGACTCCCGGATGGAGGTCGTGCGCAGGAAGTTTGCTCTGCCCCAATTCGCCAGCCTCCCGAGCGACGCCTACCCCACCGACGACGACAAGACCCACGTCGAGGGTGAGCGCGCTCTTCTCCTTTCCTTCTTCTTCCTCCTTTTCTTTCTTTCTTTCTCTGTCCACGTTTACATCAACGAACGAAGCCTTGAAATCGTGCAGTAATTTTTAGTGTTACTAGTCGGAAGTCTCCATTGAACACTCGACAAAACCACGCAATATATATATATTATTTGATGTATGACTTAATTTGTGCAGATTTTTCATCAAATTTACTCAATATGAAAAATAGAGAGCAAGGACCTAAATCTTGGAAATCTTGTCCATCGTTTTCCACGTCCTTGCGCCACCTCTCAGGTAACGCACAAACGCCACCGCGAAGGAAACTTGCAGGCTTCGGGGCAATAAAGTCCTAGACGAATTTGCCCACATCGTCCACCGTTGTGAAGTGTCTATTCACCAAGGCATGCTGCATTGACCGGAAGAAGTGGTCGTCGAATGGGGCCAAGTCTAGTGGATATGCCGCGTGTGGGCGAACTTCCCATTCCAAGTTCGAGAGCAACGTGAGGTGGTCGAGTGTTGTCATGCATCAGTATGGCTTCCTTGCCCAGGGGATGACTTTTTTTTCGATTCAAGTTCTTTGCTCAGTTTGTTCACTTGTCGGCTGTAGCGCTGCGTAGTCGCCGTCTGATGACCAGTTTCCAGGAGTTCGTAATAAACTACATGGTTCACGTCCCGCCAGATGCACAGGAGAACCTTCTTCAAGTGGATGTTCTGTTCTTGCGTCGATGTACTGGGTTGCCCTGGATATACCCACGACGTTTTACGTATGGGATTCTCGTAAAAACATACTTTTTATCACCCTTCACAATGCTTCCCAACAAGTCCTTTTTTGTTGCCGGCGAGCAAGCAGTGAAAGGAAAGTGCGTTCATACGTTAGCTTACGTTTTGATCGGTCAACAAATGTGGGACCCAACTTCCAGGTTTGTGAATTCTCATTTGGCGCAAACGCTTGGAAACAG
The DNA here is from genome assembly GCA_900604375.1 of Mesocestoides corti. Lineage (NCBI taxonomy): Eukaryota > Metazoa > Platyhelminthes > Cestoda > Cyclophyllidea > Mesocestoididae > Mesocestoides > Mesocestoides corti. Next base: position 75,998 of record UXSR01005322.1, on the reverse strand, counting down.
CTGTTTGGGTTGCAAAGCCTAGGCGCATTTACGTTGAGTCTTCATCCAGAAGAGCTTACAATTCCGCATCTTCAAACTTTTGAGGTCGCCCGGGGCACGGCTGATCACGAAAATCGAAATCGTCACTTCTAAAACGTTTGTACCAATAGTTAAACGTTTTATAAGACACAACGTCTGCATCAAAAACACTACAGACTGATTCCCCCTTGCTTTAGGAGCATTTAGTCCTTGTTGGAGTTTGAATACTAGGCCGTGTTTTTAAGAGGTTATGTAACTCACGTAGACTTGTTGTTCGGTGTTCTGAAACCTTGCTTTCGGTCCTTTCAAAGTCTGTCTCACCTAAACTCCCTAAAAGTCTATTTCTACAGCGAATTTTCTCCTAAAGGCAGTTGAGGGTTTTTCGTGTGCTTCTTGACGTCTCATTCAGTTTTGTTGACTTCCGTAGAGTCACGCAGCACCGCCTCGCTCACTGCTGCACACGACGACCGCATGGCCAGCATCATTGCTCGGCTCGCTACGACCGAGCAACACCTGGAGCCCTTTGAAGATGTGCACGCCGTCGCCAGCCTCCTGGCCGGTGTGAACGTCGCCTCGTTGGCCGATCGTCTGACTGCCACCGGGCGAAAGTGCCTCCGCTGCTTGTGGTCCGTCTCGCCCGGCGGACTGCCCCACCTCGGACACACTCTGCCGCTTCGTGTCCTCGCCCGCCTATCTCGCGTTCCTGGAGTTCACGTAAGCACCTTGTTGCAGTTCATATTCAACGACCCAAAGAACCTCTAGAATTCTAGTCACTTTAGGTCCTTTATAGCACGGAGTTAATCGGTGCGACGTGTCCTCTGACTGATTAGATTCCCATGACTAGATAGGTTTTTTTGGGGTGGGGGAAAGCGGTTACCCTACTTGGCAGTTACACTTGATTCGTCGCTGCTTCAGGTGATCATCCTGGTCGACGACATCACAGCCTTCCTCGAGGGCAACTGTTCGTGGGATCTGCGCGAGCCTCGTTGCGTCTTCGTGGAAACCATGCTGCGTGCTGCCTTCAAGTCCTTTGAGGGCAATGACAAAGCCCTCACGGTGTTCCGGGGCCACGAGTACAAATGCGAGGGGTAGGTCACCTCTCGTCACCTCTCAGTACTGCGCATGCCAGTGGACCATTGGATCTACGTCGACAAGCTCCATCTCCCTCGCAGTCTGAGTTGCGGCGTCTTGTGTAACTATTAGCAACCATGTCACGTATTGAAGCAACCTCAGTGGTCTCGACAGTTGGGTTTAATATTAACCGCTTCAGTGAATTATGACACCCTTGTCTGCAGTTGTAATCCACGCTGAATAATCGTCAACCTGCTAGATGTTAAAACCGGTGGATAAGTGTTTGAATGCCAACTTGAGGTCTAAACTTGCCACCGTGAAGGAAAGCCGAACAGCCTTGGGTCTGAGATCGGGCTCCAAAAATCAATACTCGCCTGCCCTTTCAAGATTCAGGATTCCCAAATCGAAGAGAGGAGTTGTGTACGAGGTCAATAGCATCTTTACGCACGTCCGTTTCTTGGTTACTGTGGATTTTTTTTTATAAAAAAATGCTCATTTTTCCAATTTGTAGAGAATTTTGTCCAAATTGAGTCAAAATAATCCACCACAAGTTAAATATGACACGTGACCTTGCTTTTCGCTTCTCGAGGACCTATTTTTTGTGGTTATTCTTTTATCAGGACGTACATGCTGGATCTGTATCGATTGGTGAGCTACGTACCGGAACGCGACGCGGTCCTCTGCAGCGGAATGTCCCCCGCGGCTCTCCAGGCGTCCGACGACTCCGAGGGCCCCGGCGTCGGTCTCAATCTCTCCTCCCTCCTTCTCCCCTGCACATCCCTCCTTGACACCTACCACCTCGGGGCCGACCTGCGTCTCGCCAGTCCGCACAAAACCCAATGGCACCTGACATTCGCTAGACAGGTTCGTGGAAGGGTCTGTGCCGAAGCATCCACGCCCCGACACCAGTTGCAATCGGGCTTTTTAGCTTCGTGTAACACATTTCTCAAAATCGGGGGTTTTGTTGGATTTTGACTTGCCTATTTCACCCTTCAGTTCCTTCCACTCTTCGATGCCCACTGCAAACTTCCTGTTTTCGCCACCCACCCGATGCTCCCGTGTTTGTCTGCCTCGGTGGAGGGTGACGCCTCCGCGTTCATGACGTCCTTCGTCCCGACCCTGCGCGATCCCCGCGTCGCTCATTCGGTCTCCGCGCAGGCCGTGAGCAAGGCGGCGGCTGACCGGTGCCTGCCCCTGGTCGAACCCCCTCCCCCTGGTGTGTCTGCCGTCTCTCTCTTACCGGGACTCAAAAAACGCCTCAAACAGAGCTTCTGTGAGCCTGGAAACGTGCTCACCAACCCCCTGCTCGAGATCTTCAAGTTGGTTGTCCTTCCCGAGCTGAAGCCCCAAGGCAAGACGTCCTGATGCGTTTTCCCTGTTATCGCACACTACAGTGTACTTACAACTGTAGTAGTTTGCTTAGTCCTAACTTTCAACTCTCCAGTTAACAGCCCTTAATCCGAGGAGAGAGGCCAGAGAGGCGACAGCGGATGACAAGCGTCTGATGACAGTAACCAATGAAATAGTGATGAGTTATTGACATTGTGAGGTCAGTAAACAGGCTTTACTCACGTGCGATCGCTGACAGTCTGGAATTGGTTATTGCCCTGGTATCAGGGGTTATTTTCTTTTCCTCACCTAGACCAATGGCAGCGCTTAAACGCATTTCTTACTATTGCGTCAGCTCAAGCCAATGGCGTTGAAGCGTTTCCATTGAGCGCCGAAACGTGTGCCCCACACGCTCAGTCTTGCAACTTGCCAGATTTTCGGCTAGGATGTCATAACCCTGCGTGCTTCCACTGGTAACTCTACCTCACCACACAATTGTTGTCGCTCGAGCGAATTGTGTCATGGCGCCTCGTCTTACACACGCGGCACGTCTCTGTCAAAATTGTTCCTGTGTGCTGGTAGTGGTGACAGTCTGTTGCTGCTTCAGCTGTCCTCAATTACCTTATTGCTCACATTGAAGACAAAATTCTTGAATGATTTGGGTACCCTTGATGTGGCTTCTACTGAATGATGTACCTACTCATATTTATATCCTTGTTGTGGGCCTCACCGTGTGATCTGGAACCACGCCGGGGCCACGGAACTAACCCTAGCCCCATTACGCTTGCCTGATGCCCTCGGTTAAGGAAAAGACTGGAGAGGACGGGACACAACCGTTTACTTCAGAGGTCAGCCACGTTGGTGTCGTGTGTGGGTTTGCGCGCTTGTTTTTATACCTCGGATGTGTGAGGATAATCCAAGATAGATAGGGGGAAGTTGAGGATTCGCGCGGCTGGCGCCATGCTGCGAAAAAGGGGAACCCTGTGTCGGAGGCGGAGCGATCGGATTAAGGGGTGTGAATAGACACGATTCACAACATCATGTCTTGAACGGACCATTGTAAGCTATGGAGACTTTAGAGTTGAACAAAACCTGTGCAACTTCGACTTTTTTGTCGTGGATCAGTAATGTCGTCACCATTAATTACCGAACAGTTTCCGTGGTTCCTCGTCGATTACAAACTGCTCACCCTCTCTCTCTTTTTCGCATAGAAAACCTTGTTCTGCCCCGATCAGATCAGCACGGTGGACCAATCACACTCACTCCAGCTGAGTACTCCGGTGCAGGCAGGTTGGATGACATGTTTGCCAACGAGCAGTGGCACCCAGGCGACCTCAAAACCGCCCTCGAACAGGCCCTGTCCAGTGGACTGCAACAACGCCTTTCTGCCCACTCGCCGTCTCCCTGCGAGTTGGGCGACCTCCTGGATGCGGCCTTCCCCGTTCCTGGTAAAAAGAAGGACAAACACCCCCAGGGGAGCAAGCAGGGTAAGTGTTACGTTTGCTCGTAACAATAGAGAAAACCACTCAAATAAAGGTACTAGATGCCTTGTCTGACACTAGAACCGACCTTCTCACGCTAATTCAAGAACAAGACCAGAGCTCGTGTAGAGAGCTTCATTCACGTCAGCCACGTGCAACGTGGAGTGTCGAAAGTGAAAATAATTCAAGTCAGGGTTGACCTTGACTTGATAAAAGGCGTAATAAAACGCATGCTAGTGAATTAGTGTAAATTGTGCCAAAAACCAACGACGAGCAATCCTGGGGAATCGTGGATCCCCAACAGTAAGGCTGTGGTACTCATTTGACGTCATCACTAGAGTTGGTAGTGGTGATAGTACTTCATTTTTTTGCAATTTGTTCCCGTCCCCGGTCACTTAAACGTCGAAGTCATTCCATCCGGCCTTGTGTGGGGAACCGTTATCGATCTGCGTGAGTAACTGTGATGAATTTGCGCTCCCTCTTAATCTGCAGCTGCCTTTGGCCGGTCAGAATGTCGAAACTTTCCCAGCCATCTTAAATTCGCGCGTTATCAGCGCAAGAACAGAGTTTTTTGACCTCTACTTATGTCTTTTGCAGGTGGAAAGTCACCGCGTTCCTCGAAAGCGGATGAATTTGATCCCAGTTTGCTGGAAGTACAAGTCGGCAAGATCGTTCACGTTCAACCTGTGAGTCACATGAACGCTCATTCCCTTATTCGTGACAATGAACCAATCTAACCAAGTATCAATGTTCTTAATTCGTAGGTGATGCCACCTTAGAAATTCACTCCTCGTAAATGACCAAATTATCACCCCAAATATGCTTTTGAGACCATTTCCTGGCAATCACCCCATTTTTTGTATTCTTTTGTTTACCAAAGCACCCAATATCTGCCAATCTGAACGTCTGCCGAGTGTCATTTGGGGACCAGGAGCGCTGCTCTGTGATTGGCTTGCCAGCAAGTGCGCTGCACGATAAGAACGCCGTCTTCCTAACCAACCTCAAAGTCTGTGAAGTCGAAGGTGTCCGTTCTGAGGTACGTTGCCCCATCTCTTCTGTCACTGGCCGCGATCTCGGTCGAAATTTGTCCGTAGCAAAACAAGCACGAAACGCAGATCCCTTGTCTAACACCAGTTCCGCCTTCTGAGTTCGTGAAACAACGGAGCCTCGTGCAGAGAGCCTTTGCTGTTCGAACCAATGGCTGGACAGCACGTCAGGTTGTTGTCTTGCGTGAACTTGGCTGGTGGATTAAGTAGGATTTTAGAATACCCGAGTCCCAGAATGAAGAATACTGATACAACAGACAAAGCTTTGTTGACCAATCACAAGCCAGAACCACACGTCAGGGGCCGTACATCCGAGTCCGCCACGCTGGCTTCGCCGCTCATTATATACTGCACCTCATTCGTGTCCTCTAGTTGGCTGCCTATCTTCCTCGTATGCCGTTGGAACGCAGAAAGGCAGAAGATTGGCTGAGGCCAGCGTGGTCCAATATGTCTGCGCCCCAATACGTCGCTACACTACAGCATTAACACAGTGTGAATTGGATGAAATGTCGCATTGTGCGTAAACACAGTCGATATTGACACCGATCTGACATACTTATATTTAAAGCCTGTTCATTTATGCGCTATTGTGGGTAACAATGCTACAGCACAGTTATTGATTCACATTTTAGCACATCTAACACATTATTGGTAAATGGGGGCAATATTAATCGTTATTTTGTTTTGCAGCTACAACCAGCTCTTTTGAAATGCGTTGTGATAATTATGTAATCTACAGAAGCCTTGGTGCATACTGTGCACAGATTTTGGAATTGGTTGCTTCTTTCTTTCTGCATGACAGCTTGAACACTTCCCAGCTACCAGATGATTATTCATGACAGGCTCTTAATCCCACAAGTTGGACCCTTGCATTGACTTCCATTGTATTGTTTTCCTTTTCAGGTGAAATTAGTCTGTGTGGCGTCATTAGCTGGTGGGAACGACGAACCACTCTTGTGCGAGAATCACACCGCCGGCACCCGCCTTCGCTTCCGCCTGACGTCGGGCAAAAGTGGCAGGGGTCATGACGCCGACAAGACAACGATCGTTGACCCCACAAATCACCCGGGGTGGCGCTCCTTCTTTGCTGATCTCATTTTCTGCCCCGAAGATGGTGGCGCCCTTGTTTGGAAAAATAACTGGCGATTGTCTCTGGCCTGAGTATACCGTTTTCAGGGTTTATAAATATTTATCTTAATGAAGGCAAAAACGGACTTTTGTATTGGGCGCTTTCTGAGGAAAGAGTTATCAATCTTTGAGTGTTATTTCGCTCGGCAAATTTGACAATTTGATGTGCGTGTGAACATTCGACGGCGTCTGTGTCCCATGGGGTTCAAGGGAATTCAAACGTCACAGGAAAATTTCTCGTGAACAGAGTATAAAAGTAGCTGTTTGAATTAGAAGTCACATTAACCAGTAGGGGATATCACACAAGCTATCTTTTTTCTAATAAAACCAATTTCCTGGAGCAAATGTTCACAATCATTAGTCATTATCCGTGGTTTGTGAATGTCAGCAAATATTTTGTTTTACATCAGCGAACGATTGTCTTTTTGTTCGAGTGATTCTGCGCTGCCAAGTCATAAACCTTACGAAATTACGACCGTTCACGCAATGTGATTCTGGGTAATACTTGGATTGGCTTTAGTATTAATTAAAATAATTTGAGCACTGTTTTGAAGTGGGTGTTTGTCATCTTGGTTGCCTTAAAAGAATGAAAAAATAGACCGAAACTTGATGGAGGAATGCTTAATTAGCAATATATATTTTACGTACTTAAATCGTGGATGTATAGGAATTATATATTTGTTGACCTTACTGTTAATTATGCCCCATCAAGTTCGTTCAGTCTGCCACAATGTATATTTCTCACAAAATGCCTCAACTTACTCAGGTTATCCCGAAATGTCATTACGTCAGATAACATTCATGTAAGCCTCGATGTTAGCATATTAATGACACGCTGTTTCACAAATCTGCGCTATAAATACATTTGCTCTTATAAAACCCTAAAAAATGTAAATTTATGGAGAGTGAAACGAGGAAAGTTCAGCTGTCCGAGATATGCTGTGACGGTAATGGCTAAGTCCCAGAAGACCCGATTGTCATATTTAAAAAGGCAAACCATGTTGTGTTCGTTTACACTAACGCCATGTCCATGTTGGCTTCAAATCAACCCCTTACTGTAAACGCTCCTTGATATACATAATTTCGGTTGTTTGCTTTAAGAAACTCATTGTAAATGAAGATGTTTGAATGTGAATTTTAAAGTCCCGGTTAATTGAATTCGTGTTTTCATTTCTGCGATGATTTGCAACGAGGAATATATGTAAGCCTTATGTATAAATTCGGCATTTTCATATAGTTCTACAGCCTTGGATATACCTGTGTGTTATGCACAAAATGAACTGGTGATATCATCCGCTGACGACGTCGTTTCCTACGAGTATTCAGAAGATGGACATTTGTGGCTCAAAACAATCAAGCTTGAAAAATGCAATCGTAGTGAATTGGGGGGTGTTCTTACATTTCTCAAAAATCTTCAAAGTATATCACCTTATCGGATTTTGTCGGACAGTTCTGATCGGACTCTTAAGACAACTGTCTATCATGGCTGTCATCTTCCTTTGTATATTTCGCTCGATGGGACAGACTTAAGGCTCTCATACCCCATTTGTAAGAGTGGTTGCGTGCAAGAACTTCTTAAGCCATATTTTGCTGATGGTGGACTACCTGAGAACCTAGTTGCAGCCATTTTTTCCCGAGCTGTTAAATCTGTTTGTGAGCTTCATAAAGCCGGCTGGATACACCGTGCCCTGTGCTCAAGACATTTGTTGCTGAACCAATTAGCACAGGATAAGGATTCCTTGGATGTATCACTCTGCGGTCTTGGAAGTATCGCGCATGTGAAACCCAACGGTAGCTGTTTGAACCGCACCGGTTTACCCGTGATCGATGCGGGTTGGAGGGGGTGGCACTACCAAAACCTCCTAGATACTGTTTATAGCACCCATCCAGTCGCGTGGTACAGTCCCGAAATGATAGCACAAGACTTCCAAGGTTACGGCGAACCGTCAGACATTTACAGCCTTGGGTTGACCCTTGGGGAGATGTTTACCGGAATTCCGCCATTTGTTGGTACAATCACACCGTCGTTAATATTTCTTAAGAAACTTACGCTCAAAGAACCACTTTCTCTACCCAGTGTGAGTTTAACTTACGTTGTTTAGTCTTTCATTGAGAGTAGTGTAACGGAGGTACCGATGATCAGGTCTTCAGTCTCAGCAGTTAAATGCCGAGACTAAACAACCGCACTTAAACCCCTTTTTTCGCACCTTTACCTCAAATATGTTGGCTAGCGGTCCACAAACATTTGATCTCCAGGATGTTTGCTGAATATTTGGGCCTCTGTAGTTGCCCACCGATCCCAATAACTCCAGAAATGACGATGATGATGGTGATGATCGTTCTCTTGCAGCCACCCAACACGACAGCGAGCGCTGAAATGGTCTCGGTTTTCAAGCAATGCACACACTTCGACCCGGACCGTCGGCCCACTGCAGACGAACTGCTTCAATTGCCTTGGATCCAAAAGGGTCTGTCAACCCCACTGACTGAAGCAATGCTGGAGCCCTTCAGACGCTGATTTCCGTTATAGCCGCCGTAGGCTAGTGTACATATTAATTTACCAAGTATCGCCAATCTCTATTTTGATTTTCTACTTAGAACTAATAAAACACTTGCAGTTTGGCCCTCGCGGTCGGCTTGATCGAGTATAACAAAATCTTATTACCTCCCAAAATACAGTTGGTTGATCTAGAATACAACCGGAACAAGTTTATTGAGAAAGCGGTTCAAAAAATTCCGAGAGCAGGTAGTCCTAAAGTGGAAAAAATCATTTGAGGAACTTATTTTTGCGTATTTCATGCATTAAATTAAGTGCACTTACTTTAAAATTTGTCGAGCCGACACAGTGGGCTGTCGTAGACCATGCGGAGATCAATCTTGGGGCCCATGAGGTCACGAATGTTTGTGTAGCCGTATCGGATCATTGTCGGCCTAAAAAGACGAAGAGGAACGACAATAACCGCAAAGTCCGGAAGTATGATCAAGGACACCGTCGCCACGCGTACCGTTCGAGAGAGAGACCCCAAGCGATGACACGGACCCCCCCTGGAAGACCCATTGGGCGGAGCATTTCCGGACGAAAGATACCTGAGTTGCCAACTTCAACCCACTTGCCTAAACCTACACAAAAGAAGAACATGTCGAAATCCAGTAATGTCGGTCCACGTTTTTGGTCAAGTGGATACGCTACAGCACACCAATTGTGGCAGCCCCAAGCACCGACCAAAGTCAGAAATGGTAAGAATACCTTTTTTAATGAACACCAAGCCTTGAACAGTAAGAGGATCGAACACAGGCACACAAGAGTCAAGAAGTGCTAACCGAGTACACTTACCAGGATGGAAGCTGAAGATTTCCATACTGGGCTCGGTGTAGGGATTATAAGCAGGCTTGAAACGCAGTTGTGTGAGACCGAGGCGATTAAAGAAAGCACGGATGACGGCCTTGAGATTACCCAAACACAGCCCATAGTCTGCCACGACACCTTCTACCTGATGAAACTCAGCCAGGTGGGTTGCATCAAGTGTTTCGTTTCGAAACACACGATCAATACTGAAGTACCGTTGGGGCGTGAATTTTTCCTAAGTAGAATAGGAAGAAGATAATCCTATTTAGGTTTTGAGCCACTTTAGACTACCTAAACTTAAAAGTGGTGTGGCATGACAACATACTGTTTTTCACCACGGCCTGCCACACCATTAAAAACGACAATACAGCATGCAGAGAGGAGTTCATAAGCTAGGTAAGGTAAAGTGCCAACCTACCTGCTGAGCGAGTTTGTAGAGCATGCGGGCACTGACAGCAGTGGTGTGAGTACGTAGGACGTTTTTAGAGGCCTCTGAAAGTTGCCATTTATAGCCGTAGCCCGCCGAACCGAATCCACCAGTTTCATGCGTCGTCTTTACCTTTTCGATGTACTCAATGGGATAATGAGCCCTTAGATCGGTTGTAGCAGGGTCTACAAAACAGTTTAAAATCTATACCATCAACCCGCAACGATACCAAGAAGATCGCCAAGGCGAACGGGCTAAGAGTGGCACATATAAATTTATGCAATTTTTTCTTGAGACCCTGGAATTAGCAGAAAGTATTACTCAAACAAGAAACGAACCCGATAAAAAGAAGGTGTCATGAGCGTCACGAGCGGGATGTTGCTGCGGTTGGAAGAGACTATCAAAGTTCCAGAAGCTACACTCAACGTAGTTATTAGTCGGCATTTCTGAAAAACTAAACAAAAACATTAAGTAATGTGACCACGACATAAACTATCACATGACGTGGTCATTTGCATTTACCCCATATCCATCAATATCCGACGGAACTCGGAACGAACACGCAGCAACGGATGCAAGTGGCCTCCTTCTGGTGGGGCGCCAAGAGCTTTGAAGTTGTACTTTTTGAACTTGTACTCTTGCCATGAACCACTGTAAACGATACAACATCGATCAAAACCACTTTTGTGGCGGAACCACATGGAGAAAATAGATGAAGAAGCCTCACGTTGAAATCATATCCGCTGTCAAATCAGTTTCTTCTTTGGCACGGTGCGTTGTGAAGTGCGGCCCACGTTCCAGGGTATACGCCGTGAGTTTTCTGGAAATACACAAAGTTGGAAACAGGAAGCGTACTTTTCTACAACAAGTTTGCGTTTTTTGAGGTCATTCTTTTCGCTTATACTACAGTCCTGAAGTTTTGCAAGGCACGCTTGGATATCGTCGCCAGATGGCTGACCCTATGGATCGGATAATGGAATAAAACAACAGACGCACACATACCAATTTTTTGACAAGTTGAACATTCGCATCGTTCTTTGATACAGAAATCCACTTAGCGGCCAGCGCCTTGCTTACCCCAACCTTTGCATATTTCGACACTTTCTAATCAACACTGTGCGGAAGTTAGCGCAACGTACCATCAACTCAGGCATAGGGATACCCTCATCAGGTACTGCAGCATAAACAACAAACTCGTGACTGCCATGCTCAAGTACGTACTTTCCCTCATCTGTAAGCGTAAAGTGCGTTTGTACAACAGGTTCAGCTTTCACTAACTAAGTAAAATATGACAACTGGAAAGTAGATCATACGCCATCAGACTGCTCTAGACTTTTAATGGCACCAACAACAACCTGGTGGTCAAGTTTTAACGATTCTGCAAGCTGTAATGAGTCGAGCGGCGATTCAGAGGCCAGGAGCTCTAGTAATTTCTCAGGTAGATTCATTGGTCGAATTATAATACGACCGAGGCATAAAACGAGACACCGGAGACCAAAAACGTGCCTAGAAAAATAATGGTTAAAACAATTTAAGCATGTAAAATGTGATGTTTACTATAAATCACATTTTTACATTATAAAAAACATTAAAAATGCAATATTTAAATTAAGTAACAGTTATACTAATCTTTTGTGGAACGGACTTCGAGTTCAAAATCAAAGATGATTAACACAACCAAATTCAGTGCGAACTGGACTGCTTTTAAAATTACTTGAGTAACGACTCGAAGTAAAAAACTCGAGTCCTTATTCCCGATACAGATCATGCAAACGTTATATTTGTAAGTAATCCAAATGCACTCTTCTAGTTTAATTTGATCGCTGCTTTAAATAAAATTTATATTCGTCTGATATCCTTATTCCTCACTAAAACTCTCCTTTTTAGCTGCCATCCGAAACTCTAGGTATTTTTTAATGACGAAAAGACTGAAATCAGCTTGAATGTGCCAGTAGATGTATTAAAAAAACAGAATTAAAGTAAATGAGCGACAGGAAATAACTGCAGCTTTCAAGTGGGATTAGCAATTATGCTAATAGCTTAGTGAAATTTCAGCATACTTCAAATTTGTAAGTCCTAAATTCCTGGAAAATTTCATTTTTGACTGATTATTTTGTGAAGAAGATAAGTTTGGATACAATAATTTCCTTTCTTGTTCAAAATTTCTGATATAATATTATGACAATTATTCGAAGAAGTGGTTTTAAGCAATAGTTTTAGTGACACTTTAAGGCAGCAATATTCTTAGTAAATTTGTCAACATCACTAAATCATTTTAAAACAACCCTAGCATAAATATCTAATTAATATGTGTCCAGCCAGTCGTTCGCCAAATCTCTGGAGAAAAACACTTAGCTTACCGAATTCACCATTCATTTTAGATTTAAGCTTTTTATTATCCATTTCATTTTGTCTAAAATTTCAAAATAGTTCTGTATTTTTGTTCATCAAACTGTGATTGTGATTCAAAGCACCATCACTTGCATTCATTTATGTGGCTTGACTTAAACGAGCCTGACGTTACCGATTAAATAATCACATAAAGTGCTACTGTTTGATGACATCCATAAATGGACAGAATAAGATTATCAGACTTGCTCATTGTTCGCTCTTTTATCAAACTCAGCAATGCACGGACAGGTACGAATGTCAGTTGTTTTATTAGTGTACTTTCTTTTTAAATTGACGCTTTTCGTTGCATTTCAGAGCTTTCATCGTTAACCACAGGTCCCATTCACAGGCTTGTAAATAACAGCAACTAGGAAAAATCGCTGGTCGACTTCTTTTCACCATGCATTTCGTCCTTCAGTTAAGTGTGTGAGGTAGCCAGGCTGTGTTTCAATTTATTTGCTCATTCAGACCGTGCACAAACGCGTTTCTACTGACCCAAAACATGACAACAATTTAATTTTTTTACTCAACAACCTCCTGAAGAAAATATTTAGTTGTCCCTCGCACAAATTTTTCGCAATTATGTATTTTAGCAATCGTCTTTCACAAGCAGGTTTGATTTGCACACTTTTAGTCAAAACTCTAAAGTTTCACTATCAGGTAAAGTGAGATCAGTGTGTAAATATTTGTGTGTGTTTGTATTTGAAGGGAATTCGTAATCCTTTCTGCAAATGTGAATTCTAGTAAGTGAACACACCCGTAGTTTTCATACCGCCATTGGGTTCCCTTCGATGAAAAAAGAACTACCATTTCAACCGTCCGGACATCGGACCACTAACGGCATCATGTAGCCACGTTCTCATACTGATTATCAAATTAATTCAGGGTTCTACCACTTTATCGCGCATGTTTCTGACCAATCAAAAAATTGTTGGAATGTGGTACCTTGAAGGCAACTCTTGTGAAATCAGACAAAACAAATTCATTCACTGCTGGCGCTTGTTTGTTGAAAAAGAAATGGACCAATGTAGGATTGACATTTTGGCAGCATGTGAGAGGCCGCGAGGATCCTTTGCTCCCCTTCAATCACACGGATCTTTATCTTGGGTTGCTTTCACACCTAAGTCTTGATGTTGGCGCATGTATGGCTCACACATCTGAGGTATAAATACACACCCTCAAACCCCACACACGGCACAACGACACTAGCGTGGTGAAGCTCTAAAGTAAACGGTTGTGCCCACGTCCTCCTCAGCCTTTTTCTTCATCCTGGGAATCACTGAAGCGTAATCGAGCCAGGGTTAATTCAGTGGCCCAGGCGTGGTTCAAGACTACGTGCTGAGACCCACATCCTGACACTTTGTCTACGGAGTCTGTTTTGAATCGAATTAATCCGTGAAGACGACTATACCTGTTAAATAAAGCGTGTTACGACCAAGAAAACATGGCTTGAACACCAATGAAACTTTCTGAAATGATAAATTCAGCATTAATTTGCCAGTGCAACTGTTATTAAAAAACACGTGAAAACATTTTGCTACAAGTGCAACGATGACCAAGGTGACATTGTATCAGGAGATATCACAAGTTAGTTTTGAACGCAGTGATCAGTGGCAGTAGCAGGTATTAGCCAAGTCAAGGTACATCTAAGTTGCACGCATTAAATGAATTTACATAGAACTTATTGAGTAAAATACAGATTGCTCCTCTCTCCGACAGTGGATGTAATAGAAAATAATCGGAATATTTAGCATCGAGACATTTCAGATGGTTTTTTGCATGTGGAAAGAGGTTGAGGTTGTGGGATCGGGCACCTGGAAAATAGAGTGATTTCCAGCTGAGGTAATCGCGCAGAAATCGATTGACGTGGGCCCAAGGCCACACGCACACACCCCGCACGTGTTCATTCATGCTTGTGGAACTGAAGAGCCCAAAATGCCTGGCAAACACGTCCGCCGTCCCAGATCAAAACCGCCGCCACTGATAATGAGGTACATTCCACCGTCGGAGGCCCTGCTGGACCACACACCCACAGCCCCCACCGCCGATGATCCGCACCAGCGCGTCATCGGAAAGATTGACAGGTCAGCGCTTACACTGTACCTGCAGATCCTCGCCAGCAGTGACTACCTCATGCCAAATGCCGCCTCTGACACGGGTCACCCACCTCAGGACAGCATCACGAAAAGCCCTGGGTCGAAACCTGCCAGAACCAGGATGCTGGGCGACAGGATGCGACTGACAGGTAAACGACAAACCATCGAGTATTTCGACGGGCCTGGGCACGATGAGTCGAGGCTCTCGGAGGAGGTCTGTTTCAATCGAGCTCTAGCCAATGGGGTGTCGGAAGTTGTGCGCGACGCACTGCTTAAACGAGAGCTCTCATTGGCTGATTTTCGGCCTCTCAAGGCACCCTTTGTGCCCAACATCCTGAAGGCGCTGGTCAACTTCATTGAGGCCGACTGCAGAAAGCTGGGCTGGGGTAGTGTCTTCACCTCCCACCCTCATCTTCGTGAGACTGCTGAGTTGCACGCGTGTCTCCTGATTCAGAACTGGAACCATCGCCATCACGCCAAGCGGCAGATCGCTGCTCTTTCGTTGCCAATGAAAGTCGCCACCCTGCGAACTCTTCTCGGCGGTTTTAAGCAAAAACCGCTGCATTTCAACAAAAAGGTTCTCCAAGAGGTGATTAAACGGCCCCTGTTTGACCAGTTCCTGAGGCCGAACCCTGACATCAAGTCGCTGGTTCGACACACAGCTCTACCCTGCAACAGAACAACAATGGACACTCTGGCCTTCATGATGTTTCACCTACAGCACGCTTGGGAGTGTGGAAACAATCCAATAGTGGCAAAGATTAAACTAGCAAAGCTTTATGGCCCCCTTTTGGTTAGTTTTTCTGAACGACCGGTAATTATCGATCAAGATCCTACAGACTACAAAACGGAAGAAGCAGCGATTCTAGAGGTCGTGTTGGAGGTCTGTAACAAGCAATTCTGGGATAACTTGAGCATGCTCAAGATGCACCTGGCCTTCGTTTCACCGACGACTCCAGAGGACGGTCGACCAGATGCAGTTAAGGGCGGCCAGACTCATGAAAAATACCACGGTTTGGATACGTCCGAAGGGGTCTGCACAAAGACACCCAGCGAAGCCTCGGATTACGAGAACGAGGCGTGGTTCTCCTACCTCTTCCCACTGACCCTCATCAAACCACCACCGCCACCACCAAAAACACCTCCAGTTGTGTTAGTTCCGTGTTCTTATCATCTGTGGTAGTGCGGGGTCTATATTTTGAAGACTTGAACGCAGGCACTAGCCTAATTGGCCCACTAATTCGAGGCACCTTATTGGTCACTTTATGTAATCCCTGCACATGTTGTCTATATGGTTGACGCTGATGCACTGTAAGATAAATGTCAAGGTCAAAAGTGTGTGTGTGTGCCGTTTTACAGTGTGAATACTGGTGTACTTTGCTTGTATTGTAGAATGCCCTGGGGAAACAGCATCTTTGCCGACTGTCGGGTTCTGCCGAAACCGATTTTGGAGCGTGAAGAGACAGTGGAAGAGCGAATGCAGCGCTACATGAAAATGATTGGTTTGTACATGAAGGGCACCATGAAGGACTGGAGGCCACCCCCTCAACAGGACCTCCTCGTCGACGAACACCACCCCAAGCGACTCAACAACCTCGACGTGAGGAACATCTACTGCAGGAAGGAGCTGCGCTCTACCCCGGCCATCCTCCACGACGTGCTGTACATGTCGCGGGTGCAAATACCAGTCAACGCGAGGACAAAATTCTACCAATCGATTCCGGGCAAGGTTGGAAGCCTCCAAATGCTCTGCTCCTTGAAGAAAAGCAAGCCGATGGAGATCGACAACGACGACAGCGTTGTTAGCGAGAACATCGAGTCTCTTCATAAAACGAGCGCGGTATCTAACCCAAACGCTCCTCCTGTATAACACTGTCATCCTTCGTTGGGCTGGCTGATATGCCCTTATTTGTGAAAGAGCAGGCTTGGTACATGTGCTTTCTTAGTCTCTGTTTGTGTACCTAGAAAGAATTTGGAGACGTCTGGAAAGACATTTTTGTACCAACCTCTGGAGCATTTCTTTTCGAGTTAAAAACCATTTTACTCGACGTGCGATTTCCAAACAAATTTCTAAAATCTGGTGGTCAGATAACCTGGGTGGGAAACTAAGGAGGCGAAAGCATCTTGACAAGTGCAAATTTTCGCCCAAAGATGAAGCTTATATTCTCAGGACCTTCAGCACATGTTCATAGAGCGTGTGAGCAGTTACCCAATTGTATTCCCCAGCGTGGAACATTAATAATAATGTTTTATTGCTTTGTGGGAGGCATTGGAAATGATTTCTTTCAAAGTGACATGAGACATGTTTAGTGATTTCCTCATGTTCGTCAGCGTAGGCTATGTAAGTGGGCGTTTGTGACTGGTTATTCACAACCACCACCACGACCACCACCACCACCACCACCGCCAGAGTCCTGTCTACCTTTTTGTCGACTTTTTATGTCTACTTTGATGACTTTCAGTAGTTGGCTTTCACCAAGCATACGTCTGGCAAAGCCACACATTTTACGCCAAAAAAACACCGAACGTCCACCACGTCAAGGGAACTTGCAGTTTTCACGACTCAACTCCACCTTGGGCCGTTCATTTCCTGCGTTAAAGGCCACCTCAATCATGATTTTAACTATTGTTCGCTCAGTGGTGCCGGATAACGATCGAAATCAGCTCATACTGTCACAGTTCCACGACTCCATTTCAACAATCCGTTTATTTGCCAAAGCAATCGTAAAAGAGAAGAAAGGACGTATTTCTGCATCATGCAATCACAGTTAAAAACGTCTACAATTCTTGAGTTACCTCACCAATTAAGTGTTCCTGGTTAGACTCAGTGTCGGGCGAGGTGTGATCTGGAGGGGGCATTGTCTGAGGAGCAAATGTAGATACAACGGATCGACTGCGTCCGTGCTGTTCCGATGGCCTGCCAGTCTCCGACACGACAACCGGCTTGAAAGTGTCCGCCGCGTTTCGCTGGAGCAGGGGGCTTTGGAGGCTGCTGTGGGCAGAGTGGTGGTTTCTGTCTGGGCCACCGAACGTCGTCACCGTCGTCTGTGGGAAGTTGTACTCCGATTTCACCTACGCAGTCAAAAAAACGGCTATTGCTGTGCTCCAATCTCAGCACCCCCTGTAATGGGCTTTTTATGACTACTCAAAACCGGTCTTAGTCTCAGCTACAATCGTTTATAATGACAGTGTGTCGCAGTCAAATCCACGTCAGCGCCAGGCATAACTAGGGTCGTCATCCCAGTTGAAGTGTGCCAACATTTTTGTCTCAAATAGACTGGTATCTGTGAGTCCCTTGTGAATTTTGGCTGTCTTCACAACCATACCACGTGTAAAGAAGCTAGGGTTCCAACCTAGACTTGCTGTGAATCGTCACCTTAGTGCTACGAAAGTTCATCCTGGATTATCAGTACACCTTAGTCTTGATGTCAGCATATGCCCGATTACACATGCGGTTTCACACGTTTGTGCTACAAAAACACACACTCGCAGACGTCACACGACCTGATCGAGATCTCTATTAAACGGCTGTCTTGGTTACTTCGTGCTGTACCTTGCCGCAACAGATGCTTTGGGTCCAAAGAGGGTGAAATTTCTTTGTGCTCTTAGTGAGGTACTTGTGTTTGTGGTGGGTGGATTTTTTGTTAACAGGAACTCGCTTTAAGGTTTTGTAATGGACGCCAACTCGTGAGATCAGTAAACATTCCAAATGCAGCACATTGAAGGGTAATCGGGCTAGAGAGATGAAATTTTAATCGACTTGACAAAATTGTCATCTTTAAATGAGGATGGAATGAGCCAAGCTTATTTATTTACTCGGGGGACAATATTTTCATTGCATTGTTTATTTGTTTATTTGCAAACGAGATGATTTTGTGTTTTTTTCCTTGGTCCCTTTAACGTTAATCGCTACGCCCCCATTCTCCCGTTTTCTCTTTGTTGTTGTTGTTGTTGCTCCAGCAAACGGTAAATGATATCTAAATCAAAATATTTCATAGAAATCAATTTTTAAAAGGACGCTTCGAGGTGAGCAAATAATAAAGAGTCATGAGGTGAGCAGATTCTGGCACAGATAATTAACCAACGATGTTGCTGCTGAACCAATCGGAGGCTTTGACACAATTTGGCGTAAATTTAATTTGAATTAGTTGAAGATCCATTTTCGCAATCATTAACCACATATATAAACAGAGCATCGAATGTAATACCAGCAGGGAATTACAGGACGCTTAAATTACCCACGAGGGAAATCGATGTAAGATGGCAGAATTCGGCTGATTAAAATTTATCGATCGATTTTATACTGCTAATTGAACGCCTGAAGTTCAAATTCATCAGAAAAGAGTTACACAAATGTGACAACCTCGTATTCGGTGGTTTTTAGTGCTGTTCTGACTACAATCTGATCCAAATCAAGCAAGGTACATTTTTTTCATTTGTGTTTGACTTTCACACAAACAAAATTTCTGCATTTTCATATATTTGGGGGTCATGGATTGCCAAGACAACGGACCAGTCGACTAGAATTAATTGTAATTGTGGAATTTGGAAAGACGTTAATTGGACCTCTTTGATGTAACCCCTTTGACAATATCTTAACTTTTTCGCTAGGTTGATGCAACTGAAAGGAATTGATAATGATCTCGTCTAGCCTTCATTAGATCAGGTTTTTACCACAACTGACATTTACTATAACAAAACCAGATCATTTGCCTAGTTCTGATCAAATTATGAACATGGTGTTCTTAATTACGGTGCTAATCATTATTGATCAATGCTAAAGGGCAAATGTCGCTTGACACAAACGCACTATCAATTTATTCGCCAGACGCCAATCACTAACAACTTAAACAAGCGAAA
The DNA here is from genome assembly GCA_900604375.1 of Mesocestoides corti. NCBI lineage: Eukaryota > Metazoa > Platyhelminthes > Cestoda > Cyclophyllidea > Mesocestoididae > Mesocestoides > Mesocestoides corti. The sequence continues at coordinate 56,805 of UXSR01005322.1, read as the reverse complement.
AGAGGGGGAGGGTAATTCAAACTGCCCAAATCTAGGTCGTGTTAGTCGTTTGCTTGAAAAGTTGTACTGTGTTTTTTTTATTCTCTCGTTAGTCCATCGAATTGGGTAAATGGGAGAGTTTGTGGGTGCGCCGATGTGGTCGAAAATGTGGGAACGGTCAGTCATGGAGATTTAACTGCGTGGTTAGTCAGGCACCCTGTTGGGTGCTGGACGGTTTTAAGTTGGAGAAAATCAAGATTTCAGTGTATGATTTAGGCAGTAAATGAAGACTAAATCTGTCTGCTGTTTAAAATCTTCCACCTAATGGGAATGTTTGGCGACTGGCCAAACATTCGTTAAAATATCTTTTTTTCAAAAGGAAAACCTTGCATAGCTACTCTAATTAATTAACGCAACTTTAAAAACAGATTAACATGTCAGAAAATCTGAGAAAAACGTCACCATTGCCTCCCCCAAAGGGCTCTTAGTAAGAAATACAATGACCATCAAGGTACCAGACAGATCATCCAATGACAACTCAAACAAATTGCAAAACTAACCCACACGCACACTGTAAGGTGCTTATTGGCCAGTTGATTCAAACGCCTGAATGCTTGATCATCTAGCTTTCGCGAGCAAAGTTTCGTTTTCAGGAAATCCACAACGTGCAGGCACTTGCCTGCATTGTACCAGTGTGTGAACTTTGTTCATCATCTGGGGTTGAGTGTGTGCAAAGATTTTCAGATTGACTTGTTGTTGCTGACTGTGACGTATATAACTTTTCCGCAATTAGCCTTGTAATCGCTTCTCAACGAACCAATTCTATGCTTTTTTTCTAATTTCTAAAGTGTCAGTTCAATGTATGTTTGTTTATCTTTACTGAAAGGTGTATAGAGTAATCGGCATTATTGTCAAACCATCGAAATTTAGCCCAAGTGCTTAAAAGTTGTGAGGGACGGTTGTGCAATGTACGTCAATAGCAAGGCAGAATTCTGCAGAGAAATAGCCTGGCAACGTTAGAAGCGACGATTTCGGCCGCCTGGCCAACTAATTTCTGTGATGAGTCAATTGGATACTCTTGTGAGTGAAAATGACGACGTGACCAGGGGAACACTTGTCGCCATCTGGGGTTCATTAGATAGGGTTCAAAAGACAGGGCTGTGGTTGTCGCGTGAATTGACCAGCAGCCAATCGCAGCTGATCTCACTGATTACCCAGAGTAATGTCTTGAGCGGGTCTTATGCAAAGCAGCTTACGTGTCACAAATTTATGGAGCGATGAGACAAGGCCGTAGATAATTGTGAAGCGATCATGATTATTTTTGTTGCAAGTTTGTTGCTCCCGGATGAATACACTTGGCGTTCTTCTGTTACTAATACAGGCCAGAAACTTAGATAATATCACGAAAAGCAGAAACTAGATACTGGTTCAAGGTCTAAGTTCACCTGTTCTCGCTTCAAAGTCCATAAATAACGTTACCACAATTTTTTCTGGTCGTGAAGTCTTACTTAAAATAACACGCTTGTAAAATGACTTGAATTTAACATGAAACTAAAAGTTAATCTTGCAGGTTTTTTTAAAATAAATCACATCAGCAGGTTGCACACACCATTGGGTCTGAAGTGACGTTTTTTCTGATTTTAGCAGTAGTTTCCCCTAAAATAAACACCCACACACCGTCACATTCAAGAATTACTGGACTTCAGCCATCATGAGAGCACGTTTGTTCAGCTGTTCTGCAAACGAATCAGATCGTTGGAAAAAGTCATCAATTTTGGATTCCTTCAGGCGTTAATTCAACCCCGAAAGAATGACAAGGTTGAAACCTGTTCTATTGTCTTTCGATTAATTGGCCGTTCAGAACGATTGTGCCCTATTGGTAAGCAAACAGTCAATAAAATGTAAAGTAAGTAAAATTATCGATTTTCGAATCAGATCCGAGCGCCATTGCTTCATTACTTTCTTCTAGCAAAATTCCAAAAACCAAGCTTCCTGCTCTGCGTTTCGATGAACATTTAACCTTTCGTGACCGTGAACATATGGCGAAGGTGATTGGAAAATAAGGGGTACGGGTCGGTACATGGGATCGAAGATCTGGATCACGGGGTCCAACTTCACAATCTGAGGACAACGCACCTTCAAGAAATCCCACCTTCCCAAAAGTCTACTATCAAATGTTAATAAAACTCTTTTCGAAAACAATCAATGACAAGGTATTTGACTTCCTGTAATAGACACTTCTACGGTTTAAGCTTTCTAACACGACAAAAACAACGAACGCTTCAAAGAGCTTGTTGTGAATCGTGTTTATTCACACCCCTTAAGCCGGTGGCTCCACCTCCGACACAGGGTTCCCCTTTTCGCAGCTTGTCGACAACCGCCCGAAACCTCAACTCCTCCTTCATTCACACGGATATTTATCTTGGATTATCCCAACACCTAGGTCTCGGTGTTAGCGCATGTATGGCTCACACATCTGAGGTACAAATATACACCCTCAAACCCCACAACGACACAACGGCACCAACGTGGTTGAGCTCTGAAGTAAACGGTTGTATCCACGTCCTCTCCGATCTTTTTCTTCATCACGGGTATCAGGGAAGTGTAATCAGGCCAGAATTGAGTCAGTGACCCCGGCGTGGTTCAAGACCACATGCGGGGGCCCACAACAGGCTCCATCGACGTCTAATCAACGACACTGAGTTAGTCTGCAAGGGTTTGAAGGGCACCCTAACTATCCAATCGGTTCAGGCACACAATCTGACTCACTGTGAGGTTCGGCACTCGATCAATAGCTGTGGGTCTGGTGTCGTCACCGTAGCCCTCCACATCCCCCATGCTGACCACTCGCGGCGACAAGGGCAGCCTCTCCGGTATCTGGTCCTTCAGACGTCCTCGCTGAAGTTGACGGATCTTCTTTCTGTACTGCGACTACAGCAAAGTAAAACGAAAAGCCAAAGGTGAAAACTCCGCCCTTCTTTCAATTAGCAAAGTCTCGGGTCAATTTCCAAAGGTTATCAAGTTTGTGAGCTTTACGCAGACTTGGTGATCTGCCAATCCTGGCAGTTTTTTTTATAGCTTCCTAGTCCACTTTATTGGTTCACATTTGACAGTTTTGGTCATTGCAAGCAGCCCAACGCTTAGTGTTCCTTGTAGTCCCACCAAATTGTCAGAGATCGCTTTTTGGTTCAAATTGGCTCCCACTATGGCTTGTGCTAGTCCACAACGTTTATTCCAAGTTCATATCCTTAAAATGAAATCACTGCAGCGGATTCATTTCACAACAAGGGCGATTTCAATGCACATGTGACGACAAAAAATTGCATATCATCAAAAGACAGTTATTCCACAATTTGATTCATTTCTGACTCTGATTGGCTATCGTCAACTCCAAATGACCAACCATACAGTTGGTCAAATTTAAACAAAAAAGTTAACAGAACTGATGTATAAAATCAATTTAGTGAGATTTCCTATGCTAAGTAATCTTTACCACACACTTTGCATGAATCGTTGTTCCTTCATATTTTTTTCGGAAATAAAGATATTAGGATAGTAACCAATCATTTGTTTTCGCTCCCGATTCAAAAATTAATCTCAACCAAACAGCTATTAAAAGTTTGCTCTCAACGTGCGTTTCAAGCAAGCTAAAGGTATCGTTTGTCAGATATCGAAAGTAAAGTATTGTGACTTTGGAAAAAAAATTCTTTCAGAAATAATAAAAATTTTAACGATTTCAATTTTGTTTAACTTTCATTTGTGATTATGCACACCACTATTTGAAATTGTATCGGCTGTCCCCTTCCTATTGGTCCATTCGTCTTTGAGTGTACTTTATCTCTGAATTGTTCTCAAGGCTACGACCACGGCGTATCTAGACAATAGGGCGCGCCTGAACGTGTACTCGCTCTTTGGCGAGACAGTAAAAAGCCCTCCGCACGAAGTCTTGTCCCGGTTTGAGGATTCGATGACTCATCCGTGGTATGTCCCCGTTCCAGTACAAGGGAAACCGTTGACAGGATAAACAAGGGGTGTTACCTATGTGTACCGATAAACCATAATAAAATCACTATTTGTAAGAGCCAAAATTATCCTCTATTCAAATCTTTAGGCGGTTGTTTAATGAAATCGTTAATCCTTTCCGAAACATGGGATAGAATCTGGAAAATAAATTTGTTTTCTTCTGCGCTTTCAAGCGCCATTTCCAAAACCAGCGTTGCCATTTTGTTCCTAGGTGTGATCGATATATACCGAAATCACGCAAATCGTTCCTAAAAAGCGTTCATATTTAACCTAAAATAACCACAAAGGAGGAACTCTTCTGACACCATTGTGTAGTGATTTCGCTTAAGTCATCACCATTTGAAAGTGGAACAAAGAATAGAATGAGCACACGACAACTGCTCAAACACGTCTAACCAAAACGAAGTCCGTCCAAGTGGTTATTCACGAAGACTCGCTTGAAAGCTCTGGTTGGAGTTTTCATTTATTCTGATTAACAGAATGAAAATTGTGCCACCAATAGGAATTGGGGAGAGCGAGTTCCTCTAGATTTGATTGGTCCGTCTCGAAGTTACGCTTTACTGAGCCGACCAATCGATAAAGCAGGGATGCAGACACGCAAAATACCCATTAACGCAGACAACTTCGGTTTTCAAATAATCCGACTGTCTATAGCGTCGAATAAACTATCTCACAGTCTCCGGTTATTAGTTTACGTCGAGTCGGTACACCCTGATACGTAATTGCACCTAAAAATTATGTTTGTAAACCAATCTGGTGGTTCAAGTTAGTCGCACAATTGAAGCTTGGAAAGATAAATATTTTATTAAATTTACTTCGTATTGTCCAATTTTTCAGATCACAATATCGAGCTTTATGCCACTTTGGTTCTGTGGCTTGCTGTCACATCGCACAGGGCTGCACTGCACCAATTGTGCGTGACTTGTTAGCCAATGGCGAGCTTTGAATTACTGTGGAAAAGGTTGGTGGGACTTGAAAGTGTCACGCCGACTAAGATCTGCCATAAGGTTAACGTCTACTCACCTTCATGCAGACGGCCGTGAGAATCCATCCGGTCAACAGGCAGATGGCTACCAGGGTTCCAACGAAGCAGGCCAGGAAGAACGCCAGTTGGCAGGACTGTTCATTCGAAATTGCCATCCAATTGGACTGGCTATTCGCAGGCTGATTGGCTACTGAGGAGTTCCATGGCCCAACAAGTTCAATGTTTCCAAGTAGGCGGAAAATCGTAGGTGTTGTGGTCGTGGATGCAGCAAATCGCGTCTGTGAATGAAATCATCATTAGTTTGGCCCCATATTTGTCCAATAACATATCTTTGCTTGTAGAAGCATATTTGCAATAAAGAAACGCACTCGCTTTCAGAAACTTTGCATTTCAATTTTTTGGTGATGAACTAACTGGTTTCGATCTCAATATTCAACATTTTTGAGTGGGTCTATCAGGTTATTAGCGCATACGCTTTAAAAAAGCGTTATTTCCGATTATAATTCGTCAAATTCACAAACAAAGCGCAAATTCATCGTAAGCCTCTTGTCCAATTTTGCATAGATGATAAGCCTCATTTTGAAAAGTCAATGAGCCATAAACTTACTCTTGGCGTCGTGATAATTTCCATTGGTTTATTCGTTGTTTTAATTTGCACCACAGGGCTAGCGGAATAGCTACTTTCAATTGATGCATGCACCGTACTGTCACTGGTTGTTACGGCTTCCTTTGATGACGCCGTTATTGTGGAGGTGGTGGTGGTGGTGGTGGGGCTTGTCGTCCGAACAGGTTCTGCTTCATGAGTGTCCGATGCGTCATCCGAGGTTTCTGGGATTAGCCGAAAGATCGCTTCAGTAGATTGGATCTCTGGTGTGGTTACTTCAGTGGTTCCGGTGAATGAATGTCCCGCAACACCCGTTGGCACCGATGCTGACGCGGAGAAATTTTGCACACCTGGAGTTTGTTCCATAACGATGTCTTCCAAGGTAGCTTCTGCGATCACACTGACCTCCGCGGTTGTTCTACTCACGGTCGAGTTCATTTCAGAGACGCGGTAAAAAGCTGAAACTGTGAAGAACCCATGTGCCACATTCGTAATTGATATGAAACTCTGGTGGCAAATGATTGGTGGACACTCGCGTGGCGAAATGCCATTGGACAGAAGTGAGATCCGGGTGCACCACACGATGTCGGCGTGGGTTTGGTTTAAATTCCATGTCAAACGTGGATTTACAGCATGGCAAACTTAAAGAGGAAAATGGCTTGTTAATTCACACTGAAATTCATTTTTGTCTCATTACCTCCATCTGGATGAATTTATCATACAGGAAGTGTTAAATTCATGCTGTTTACATCATTTTGATGGGATTTGCCTGGCCATTTCAGTCATTCGACGCAAATTCCTTGCCTTTATTCGTCGTGTTTGGAAATTTAACCTTAAAAGTAGATGATGATCCTGATCGGGTTCGGGCCAATTATCTAGACAAGGTAATTAGCACGGAATTTTCCAAAACTGATTTTGGCTAAAGACCATCCATCTCTGTTAAATTGATAGTTGTTTGTAGGAAAACATGTCAGATTTATCACATTTTTGACCAACATTTTAAATAAAACACAAATATTGTTACTTTCATGTTGTGTTCTACGATTTCGAGCAGTTGTTGACCCGGTCATCCACGCTTAGCTCCTTACGGACACGGTTTTAAGTTAAACATCTAGAAATTAACCAGCTCTTTTGTTGAAACTCGCGCCACGTAGATCCAACGTCTTGCGATTGGACAAAGGCAGCTACATTCAGAAGGTCGATTGTTGGTTTAAAGGTCAAATGTCAATTATACGGTGCATGCGATGTTGTAAATGCAATAACAAAACCAGCGAAACGGCAGCGTTGATTGAAACCAATAACTACTCGAGAAAGTGTTGAATTTGTTTTTTTTGTAAAAATTTCAACCAATCGAAAAGCGTTTGCACTTCGTTAATTGATAGAAGCGAAGCTGAAGTGATTTCACTCAGAAATTGACCTACAACTCGTAAAAATGCTACTTTATGCTATCGCATTAAAGTGGCATCAGCTGGATTTCATTGGACTAGAGGCAGTAGCTTAGAAAATGACTCGGAAAACATTAAGTTTTACTGAGGCCAACAGAGAATTTTGGAAGTGGGCGAAAGAAGGAAAGGACCAATCAGGAAATGCAGAAGACAACCAATCAGATCGTCACTCTGCAGGCTCATGTACTCAGATATTCGGAAATCGTTCGAAGTGACACAGTGAGTCCAACTTGGTTTTAAATGGAATTTTGCTGCCATTTATAAATAGTAATATTAAAGTTCACGTTGTTTGAACGAAGTATGCAAGACTTCACACTTGCACGGGTTTTTGCATTGGTCGATTTTTTTTAAATACATCAACGTGCAAACCTAGCAAATTCGGCTGAAATCCTTACAAATAAACTGTCTGGCAATCGATTCATCGATTTTTTGTCAGTGTAAGAAAGAGGTTTGAGCGTGGTTGGAAAGTGAATTATATAGCTCTAGCCAAAAATATGAAGAATCGAACCGACAATAGCCCGGCATTATAAAAAACACCTTTTCTGCTTTTATTCATGGTGTCAGAGACTTGGATGAGATTTTTCAAAGTTGTGAGGTCTGCGGACGTCGTTAGAGGGCGACCCCAGTGAAGCATTTCGTTGCTATCACCTTGTTGAAAAGGCCAATTTAAACTCGACCTAACAGTTCATTCTCGGACTGACTTCACAACGTTGGCGAGTCACAGGCAAACCAATTTTTCGAGTCAGATACCGCGGTCAGTGACGACCTTGAATGAAATAAATGCGTGATTCACCGACCGTGACTAATGACTCAGACATCGGTAACAATCACTATGGCAATAAAACTGGCACTAGATGACATGTTGATATCAATCCATTTAAAAGAATGTCATTAATTCGAGAATAGCATTAATCGATTCGAGGCAATCGATTTATAAACGCAGTAACATATTGCCTGAAATTCATATGACTCAAAGTGAGTCTAAATGAAACCAGAGACAATCGATGGGGGCGCTTCGTTGTTGGGTGAATTTGCTTCGCACAAAACCAGCACTGTTGTCCATGCTTACACAGTCCCACCAGCGTCAATCCCCATTGGTCCATCGAGTCAAGGTCACCCGCAGTACGCATAATCTGTTATAGTCCCGAATTTGAGGTGGTACTGATGTACTTAGACAGGGAAATTGTTCAATTACGATCAGGTCTTATGCTTGTGTATCAAGACGCGAAACGTGCACACCATTTTCAGCAATCAAATGAACCGCCCCCATCCTATTGGCTATCTCCTCAACTCAGGGCATAGGAGACGGCACTGTGCACACACGAACACGATGAGGCTCCAGTGTGTACACGATCGTGACTAAGACAAACCAACAAGCACAGAACTTTAACACTTTATTATGATAACAAGTGGGGCAAGTGTGTGGAGTACAGGGAAGCGGGTTAGATCAGAATTTCTTTCGAGTCGACAGAAACGAGGTTGCTGACGGAGGTCACTGATTGGTGCCAAGCGTTCAGGCGCTCAGCCATGCTTTTTATCTACGGAGGGAAATGTATAATATTCAGGCTACTTAAATGTAGTGAGTAAAACATATAGTATAGATTATACGATGGACCAGATGGTTATTTACACTGACATTAAACAGCTAAAGGGTAACTTTTCAGGTTCGAAAACACCACCAATTATACCTGGTCAAGATCGAGAACACGAGGCTGGAGCCAGTTCAGGCTGACCTTCTGGTTGACTTCGTCGATTCGGCCTTTCATGAGATTGAGCGAGAGGGCTCGCATCACAATATACTCCACCTAAAATTACAAATACAGGCAGGACATCAGCGAGCAAATCTGAGGCAGCTGGCTTTGTCCCAACTGATGTTTAGCAGCAAGGTGGCACCTTGTCGACGGGGGACCGAGTTGCCTTGGCGATTTCCTCGAAAGTGACCGTGCGGTGGTTGGGTGGACGTCGGAAGAACATCTCCATGAGAGCCAGCAGGACGGCCTTCTCCTGGAGAAACTGCGAGGCCACCGCGAGGTCCTTCACCTTCGACCACTTCGGCTTGAGCTTGGCGACCACGTCCAAGTCGCCCTTGTTGAAGGCGTGCAGCAAGTCGACGAGCCACGCGGCGTCCTTCTTTGCGCGCAGCGACTCGAGGATCTCGTGGGAGATCTTAACAAGCAAACAGCCTCCAACGTTGCACAACGAACGCAAAAATTATTAAAGCGTCCACAATTTACGCATAAAAACTGGCAAAAAGGCATGTTATTGAACTTTAGAGAGCGAAAAGAGTTGATTGAAGACGGCGTCGGTAAAAAAATATTGAATACACAGTTTACTCAAAGCCCGTTTCTACATACCAAATTCATGAACGTTGTGTAAGAGAATCTAACGTCAGATATGCTATAGACAGAGACGGCATTGCGTTTGATTCGGCCCAATAATTAATGCGAAGGAAGAAACTTCGATCACAGCAAAATATCGACGTGCATATATTGATGTCTACCAACATGGAAGACGCCGAACGGATTCGTTTACAAAACTAAATACGTGTCGCAAGGTAATTAGATAGCCAATATAAGTGCTTAACACAGGGGCACTTATCATAAAAGGCCATCAAAGTGAGATGTCAAAAATAACGACACCAGAATCTTTTCAATGGTAAAAAAGCCCACAGAATCGACGGCATAATAATAAACCGGGTTAATAAATAGTCGGCGTAGGAAGGAATGCCAAGTTGGCTTATTTTCTATCTGTAACAGTTTGTTTTGCATAAACCTCCTTTACTTCGCTAAAGGGGTCAAAAAATAGTCAAAGTGGAATTATAAACGCGTGTTATCAGGCTTTCATGAGTGTAAAAGCAGTTAAAATGCTACAAGCACCAACTCGCTAAAATTATACACCCCTGCACCAGCATCTAATCGTTTATTCTGCATTCCGCGTAGCACAAACCTCCTTTACTTGCCTAAATTAATCAAAAAAAGTCCAAGTGGAATTATACATATTTGTAAAAGCAGGTAAAATGTTTAACGCACCAACTCGCCAAAATTATACACTCCCTGGCCAAGCAAAGCTGCAAGTCCAATCGAAAACGCCCAATCCTGCTTCTCCTCGTCGGAGAGTTCGGCCATGTCCGTGCACCCAAGAAACCGAAGCGCCTCGCGGTAGTATTCGGCGTGTTGACCCATAAGCTGAGTAATAAGATGTAAACTGACGGTTCGCCCAGAAGTAAAAGACAAGATCACCTGCGGTATGAAACTAACCTTGTAGTATTGCGAACTCATTCGGTAATAACGCGAATGAACAGGGGTGACGCCGTCAATCTTAGACAGGATTGTACAAGTTGATTCAATAATGTCGCGAGCACCCGGAAGGTCATTAAGAATGAGGAGTCGAATCATGCCGATAGTTGACTGAGCTAAGATAAGAGCCTCGTCGTTTAGACTCATGTACTGAAATAAGGAACACGTCGAAAGTAAAATTTGATTCAAACGTTTGAAAACCAACGAACAACAGTTACCTTATCTCTGTTGTCTTCCACAAACTTGACAGCAGCTTGAGGATCTAAGAGGGTTACAAAACCATCAGAACAAACCTTTTTTTACCATTTCATTTGTCATGGGCACCAAAATTTCAGCAAGTGACAATGGATTAATTCTATAGATTGGATATTGGAAAAACCAACTACCTTGATTTGAATGAGTTCAAGAACTGTTGATCAAACTATAGAACAATAAATTATTTCTGCAAGCACTTACTTGATTTAAGTCAATAGAGGATGTAAAGCCAGGCTTATTTAGAGACTGCAGCACCTGTAAAGTCAATTGATGCCATAGTCTAAAGTTTCAAAAATTAAATTAAAATTACTTTCGAGAATATAAATCCCGCATTTTGGCCCAGTCATCACTGAAGGTTTGGTGACCTTTTAATCTAACATCCAAATACTCCATTATCAGTACAAGATGATACAGGCCAAATATCAACTCTGGCGCTATCTCAAAGCTAAGCTCAGATTGGTTGTACTAGTAAATAAAAACACTAAATGCAATGTAATTTTATTTTTATTGTAAATGAAACAGGTTATACTTAGTATGCACAGATAGACATTTCTTAATCTTGTAATATTAAAAAACAATAAAAATATTAAAACTAAGATGTGATTCAGATGCCCAACTTCAGAGACATTTAACCTAATTCAACGAAACAACAAGCATTATAAACATTTTAATTTATATTGAACTAATAACCTATTACCGTGTCATAGAGTTTACTTCCAATGAATTTGTTGGAGCAATGAAATTAGCCATGATTACAGGTCATGTTCCCCAAAAATATACGCAGTGCCGTCAGCACGCATAAATATTTCTAGCAATATAATTTTTTAGAGCAGTGAAACTAATCACGAATGCAAGCCATGTTCACTCAAAATAAACGAAATGCAGTCAGACCGCATTAAGTTTTTATGGTCTCTTGTTTTGATACAATGTGTCTCAGCGGTTTTAACTAGCCAGTTGTTCAACTTGAGTAAAGTATTTTGCAGGCATTTCTGTTATCATAAAATCGTAGATGGCTGCCATTAGACACTAGTACCTTCCCAACTGAATGTGCTTCACCAAATTCATTTATAAAAAGGTTTTTTGACAAATAAATAGTTAAAAGTATACCAGGAATATCATCAACGCATCTCTCGTCTCTAAGATAACATAAGTTAAACATATTCGTTACTTTATATCATTTGATAGATTTTCATGTTATGCTCTTCGAATCGCATTCCTTATACATTTATTTGATTGATTAAACTTAAAATTTTTTGGATATTGTAATGTAACTCGATTGAGCTCTTACTGAGTGGTTATACCTTTGTCCTCTATTCGATTAGTAAATTTTGCAGTGAAGTAATTCAGTTTAGAATAGAATTGTGATTGAGGAGATTTTTAAAAGCCAAACAACGACACTGGAAGCAGCCTAATTTAAGGACCCCATAAGCCTGTGTTGTCTCTTGCTTGTTTTCATGACCCATTTCATTTTTCCAAGCTTAATGAATCGAAGAGTCTCAATTAATTCTGCACATAACTCAACTGTCACTCTGACCACACAGCTGGTCATTATGGAGCTGGCTCATTCGCCAGCTTATCCGAACTTTGTTAACCAAAAATTAATTAGGTCATGCTCTTGAATGCACGCACAAAAGCAACAAATATACGACAGATGCGATTGCGCTTTCCGGTCTCCTAAGTATACGTAGTCATTATGTTTCATTACAAACTTTGAGCCCTTATTTAGGTTGAGAAATATACCACGACAATGCTTTTTGTTCTTTTAAACCAAAAATAGCACTGCTTGCTTCATGCTGCATCATTTTAGCCTACAGAGAATTATTACCAGTCACTCTGTCGTATATGCCGCAATTAATTCCATGGGTACATGTCATAGAGATACAGAAGAAATTATTTGATGCTGAAACATAGATTATTTAAAAACAGGTCACTATGAATGCTATGAACTTATAAAACATGAGAAGGCAGTTGTTAATTTGCTGCAAATAGAAATAAACCAAATCTTTTCAATCTCTTCTCTTTTTACTTTCACAAAACCAAGAAATCCTGCGAAAAAATGTTACTCTAGGTCTTTAGAACCGTGGAAGACGTGAAACGCCTGAAAATTGGCAGCAACATCCAAAATCCTTCCTTTTAACAATTGATTTAAATGAGCCATGAAATATATACAGTTTTAATCTAGTACGCTGATTTTTAAGAAGAAATTTGATTGAGCAAAAATTGCGCAAAAATTGAGGCAAAGGGCAAGGCGAATTAATTTGGCTACTATCGAATCGTTTCTCTGACTATTTTTAGCACCTTTGCATGTCTCCTGTTTATAAGCAAGCTCAAAGTTCCTCATGGACAGCTCAACTTTGTGAAGCCACCTATTTAATGGTTGGGTTTTTAACTGTCTTAGACCAGATCAGCCGAATCGATGTGGGATCTGGATCCAGTGGCAAACTAAGTGCCATCAGCCTTGGTCAATATTACCAAAGGGGTATTACACTGAGTATCCATTACCTTTGCTGAAATATCAACTTCCTCGTTGTGTCGATCAAACTTTAGTGCTTGGTAGATAAATATCTGACTGCAACCCTCTTTATTAATTTCGATTTAATGGTGGATTTAGTGGAACATGCAGTCATAACACGCATTCGCAGCCTTTTTTCGTTCCAACAGAGGAATGCACATCAACATTCATTTTGAAGCTCCTCCTTGATCAAACGCTTAACGGACGGTACCTTGTCCTGCGATTTCTAGGGATAAAAATGGCTTGATTTCAAAGTCACCAATTCAGGCTAGGTGTAGTGTCCACATATGATACCCTAGTCCTATCATAGGGTATCAGATGTGGTAATGCGTGTAGCTGCGTTGGCCGTATCGTTAGCTAGAAAACATCCTTTAAAACGCAGATGACGCCTCGAAAAGACAGGATGAAGGAGTGAAAACGACCACATATTCACCGCTAGACACTGTGGGCTGACACGTATGTGCGTGCTGCAGTGCAATCACGTGGAGTGCTAGTGCGAACGGTGTGGTTTCACGACGTGTGAGGAAGTGAACCGACTGAATGGATTTAACAGGCTTTCACTGCAAACTTCCGGTTATAAGCCACCAACAGTACTATCATCATCATAATCGACGGAACGAAAGAAACATTGATTAGGCACTAGGGAGCCAAAATTTAGGCAGGAGATCTTATATCAAATTAAATAATGAGCGTAAAATGAGCCCACATCGTACGAATGCCTACTTTAAAGAACCAAATAGCTATCAGCTTTATCCTTCCTCCTAACAGGTTTACCAAAGTAAGGTCGTACTCAACATACTATTGGATGATTCAGAATCCACTTATTGGTTAAAATTCGAAATGCGGTTCTAAGACCTCGGCGCTATTCGAGGGATTGCTGGCGCAGTAGCCGAGTTTAGCACTGCCTTACAACCCTTTAGTTAACAGCCCATAACAACCTGAGAAGTGGGAAAGAGGTGACAGAGAACACTACTGTGTTATTAGAGTTGCAAAAGCTGCCACTTCTTGTGTGCGTATGATTAGGCGTGCGTAGCAGGTGACTGCTAACAAAAGCCAATAATAAAAAGCGTGAGTCATTGGTACAGTCGGGCCAGCACACACGCGTCACTCACACGCTGTGGCTGTCTGTCCACTACAATGCTTTCACGAAAAATCGATCGAATCGTGTTCGATCACGGATGCTAATTAGGCTGACTTGCTGCTCACCACACGGTACTTGTAATCCAAATAAGACACGAACCCCTTAGTGCATCCCAGTGACCTGCATATCAGATCTTGTCATTGTTGATTTAAACAAATTTTTGGCTCATGTATTCACGATAAGCCTATGCATAGGAGACGCATCGAAGCTAGTTCGACCATTCCCAACGCCAAATCCCCAGAGCACAATGAGATGATCAAGGTCGGTGGTGGCTGCATTCTGGCCATAGCTGTTCCTGCATATCAATAGGTCACGTGGCGGACAGTGTGGAGCCTGAGTCATTGGGTATTTGAGCATACAAGATCAACATTGGAGTGCGTCGTGGTGGACGCAGAGTTAGGACCGAGTGGCTCAGCAGGGGTCTGCAAAGGAGGGTGTAAGCAAGAGTGTGCCGACGCATAAGGGCGCAAACATATTGGACCACACTGGCCCCAGCCAACCCTCTGTCTCTCCGCGTTCCAGTGGCATTCGAAGAAGAAAAGCAGCTAACCAGAGAAAGACTCGAATGGGGAGCAGTATATAATGAGCGGCGTAACCAGCGTGGTGGACTCGGATTCTGGGTTCTGGTTTGTGATTGGTCAATAAAGCCTGTTCTTTTGTACCAGTCTTCTTCATACTAGGGCTCGGGTAGTCTACAAGGGAAGCTGTCACGCATGACTACGGTTGGCTGTGGTTGAAGTTGACGCTTCTATATTGTGCGAAATTTGTTTACAAATGTGAATTAGCTCTAATGAGAGCCCAAGTTGATGTAAAACCATCTGCTGTGTACTTTTCTAGAGGTTGGAAGCAACCAATTTCTGAAACAAATTGACGGAGAAGATAACAAATCGGTTCTATTCAAATTGAATACACAAACGGTGGCTGGCACCATGACAAGCTCCTCCGAGTTAAACCTCAACTGGATGGACTAAAACAACGCCTTGTCGGTTAATCGGAGCGGTTTCTTTCTCCAGCATTACAAGCATCAACCAAAAACTTACCATATCAAGTTCTCCAGATGCTGTTCTGCTGATCTGCCGCCTTTTCAGATCATTGGTGCATTTTCTTGCTGGAAAAACCTTCCACATGACCATGGAATATTTAAGGTTGGAGGTATCCGTGTTTTGCAACACGTCGCATTCAATGGTTGTCAAAGAAATCAAAGAATCAACATTCGGCAGTTTTACGCACTTTTTTGGTAACCTCGAATTAGTATTCGCGACGACGACCAGAGAGCGCGTTTCAAGTTTGCCTCGCGTGGATGTCACCAAGTTGAAGAGAATCAGCCCTATTAAAAGCGTCCTAATCGATTGATGAAGAACGACAAAAATTCATGCCCAAATTTCTAAAAAAACTCAAATTCTATAACACCACCGTGAAACAATTTGAGCACAGACAACACAAACTCGTAGGGAAAAGACATGACAATCACGAAATGCCTAGCCCTTTCCAAGCGCCTGTTTCACTTGCCAAATCACCGCAGGAAGTCTGTGGCAGTATTGTCGTGTTAATTTAATTTCTGTACACAAGTAGATCAAAGACGCGTTTAAACGACGCCCTTAAAACGAGGGTTCGAGATCACTTAAGCGGTTGATGTGATCTGGTGAAGCGAGATCGCCTCATGCATGATTTCGAGGTGCCACAGATCGATTTGTGCCAGGCGATGGTAGGCATCTGAACGACGTGTTTGTGATCCACATATTCTAAATTAGCCGCCGACATCAACAGTACAAAACTTCAACGGAGATTGCTGGCTTAACATGAAATTGTTGAACTTAAGCAATTTTTGGCGACTTCAGCCGGATATTTTAAACCCACTTTTTGTGAACAATTTTCTTGCGTCCCTAGACATTGACATCGTCGGAGAAATAACCGTTTCTCCAAATTGGAACGGGACAATCCACAAACTGGTTGTTTGGTAAAAATCACCTGCTGGTGATCATCATGCGTCGGTATACCGGAGATGGACTTGGGCTTTTCCTCTAAATCCACCGCCGATGGAGCTGCCGCCACCGCCACCTTTACCGGACGTAGCACCGAGAAACGACAAGGAGATAATCAATGCTAGGCCCATCTTTTTAAAATGTGATAAAAGAAGCTGTGAACAGACGCCAATGTAAGGTAAAAACGAGTTGGACATTCAAAACACGCGGTGACGTGAAATTCATTGCGTACTTTTGTTCAAAGTGGCCGATTTGCCTTGAAGTCTCTGGACGTGACCTCATCAACGGCATAAACATTTCCAGTGTTGAATGCTTGCACAAGTCCGCGTCCGATTTGAAACCAAATTAAATACAAAATATTTTCTACATTAATGGCACCTACTAATTATTGAGACACTCCCTCATCACTTTCAACAACTTTTTCTCAATATACTGCATATTTCTGACTCCCTCTTGGTAATAAATGTGTTTTCTTTTTAAAGAAATTCATACCATACCATCCAATTTCTTGCTATTCAAATTGATTTGCAGAGGATGAAACGAATAAAATCGGAAAAACGGGGTCAGGAGCACTAGCGGTGCCCACTGAGCAATCTGCGGTCTGGCGCAAGAGAACCTCGCATCGATTGACCAAATTTGCACGTTTCGCATGATTTCCAACAGTGCGTTTTGCGAGCTGGTTACAGTACTCGTGCGATATTAGTCTGCTGCAATCCCTCCAGCAAGCACCCAGCGGTTCACCATTTCTCTATTGTGCTATTTTGTCATTTCTGATCCAAGACAGGATTTACCTCTAGCTCGAAGTGAAACTTGAAATCTATCCGATGCATCTGAGAGTTCTCCAAATGAAACCGTTCCACCATTTCCAAAATCCGGATGTTTTCGGAACTATCTTGGACTTGGGTCCATCCTCTACACAGGTCGGTGATTTGTTAAAAGGCGTGTCGTGTCACGCACGCTATTCACTTACTGTCACTTCAGAGTACTTTGATGCTGTTTACATAACCGTTTTTATAACCACCAGATCAGGTGCGTCACGTAATCGGACAAGCGACCCACGTCTGACCCTAATGCGTTCTCCCGCAATTTCCGCCCATTCATATTGACAAAAATTAACCTGCGTAGTGACGAGCGACGTCTGAACCGACTGCGTAATTGCCCCATGCTTTGGTAAAAAACGGTTCCACTTATGAAATCCGTTTAGCTAGGTACTGCAAAGTGCAGATGCCGATTTTACCCACACTGAGGGGAGCGCGTCGCCTTGAAAACACGTAGGAATTTAGGTCACTCGGCAGAAGCAACTTTTAATCGTGTTTATAGCATTTTTCTAAGGGATGGCATTTTACATCCTGAGATTAAACGTTTCGCCCATTCATGGTTTATGCGATTTAAATCCAAACTCTGCATGTCATTTGAGTGTGACTGCCAGACCGCAGCGTTCCAGCCTTCAAATGGTCTCCATTAGTGGATTGCAAGGTACTCTGGAAAACATTGACAGTTAGGTGGAGATTTTTAGTCACTCGGTTAACGCCCAGCTCCACATTTCACAAATTCGTTTAGGAGGAAAGCGAATTTGGTCCTGTGGGATTAAAGTTAACGCACTTCTGCCAACATGTTGCAATCTTTCTCAGTTTCACCATAGAACCTCTGGTTCCTAGTTTTATGAGCTGAAAATTGAACCAATTGCGACTTCCTGGCACCAGAATTCTTGGGGTTTCTGAAAATGTCACCCAATTGTTAATTGATGGTGCATATTCAAGACTGGATAGACCATTTTCATCAACAGAAATAACTCGACTTAAAACGCGAACGACTTCAATGCTTCTGGGATGCATTTTGCCTATAATTATTCGACGTGGTTAGCGCAAATGCAAAAACCAAAAAAACTTTCAGGCATATTCACGGATATCTGATACATCTAAGAACATTTATACAACACTTCGACTTAATTTTAGCTTCGATTTGGTCAAAAAGTGAACAGTACAGATTTCTTACAATCAATTGTGAGTTGCGTCATCTAGTACGTAACCTCCACCTTAAGCATATCACCGTGACACCTCTCTGAAATCTGAAACATTGTGAGTCAGTTGTTTGCTCAGTCAGTTTATTAATACGTTTTGTCCAAACATCTCAGGGTACTAAAAACGGGATTCGGTTGACATTCAAAAGTAAGCACCAAAACCACAATAGACCCCTGGGAGGCGCAGACGCATAAAATCTCCATCAGATTCAAGTTCAGTCTGATTTCAAATGAGAAAAATCGCCACCCGCACCAAATCTTGTACATACGGCACCAAAGGAGCCCCGTTTTGATTGGTTTTATTACCACAAACACAAAAGCTAATAACGTTAGCCGAGACTGCACAGTAAATAGTGGTAACTAAGGTGATTTATGGGCCCTTTCTGGAGTGCTATGACAATTTTT
Source organism: Mesocestoides corti (assembly GCA_900604375.1). Lineage (NCBI taxonomy): Eukaryota > Metazoa > Platyhelminthes > Cestoda > Cyclophyllidea > Mesocestoididae > Mesocestoides > Mesocestoides corti. The sequence continues at coordinate 38,158 of UXSR01005322.1, read as the reverse complement.
TGGGGTCACATGTGCAGATATCCACCAGCTGCAACTTACTGCACACGGCATAGGACTGAATCGGTTCACGTATGTCCAGAAGTTCGATAAAACTTACACAGAAATCGAACCTATGGTTGCAACAAAATCCGGAAACGTCAAAGAGACTTAGTTTCAGCCTGCTTCAGATACCTCCATGGTTACACGCATGTCGCCGGAAACCAGGAAAGACTCAGTAGTGGAGGCAACGGTGTCTCGTGGACGTCAGTGCCCAAGTATTATCAAGAAATAGCAACGAATCAGTTGTGACACAAGGAGGTCCGGCGCACTGGTGAATGACAAATTTACGCTAAAACGTGCTGCTGCATCACACATAAGGTGAAAAGTCCATTTAAAAGGAAAGCACCCAGCACCACATACGTTCTTTTCCCTCACACAAACTCTTACAGCTTAAGTAGGCAAATGTCCCCGATAAATAGAGCGTATATTATCATTTGATGTAATTTGGTTTACAAAGACAGATATTAAGTAGCATATAACATGACATAGATCATGAATCATATACGAAATGGCACGCTGACCACGAAATTGTACAATAGAAAGGCGCAAGAAGAAAGGCGCTTCTGATTGAGGAACTTGATCTACTTGTTTTTCTTTACTTCGATGATAAGCGGACCGACATTATCACCAGTTTCCTGATTATGCTTATTATGCGCACCATCGCATAGCGGGAACTACAAAAAAGTAAGCAGAGAGACACATTACCTTTTTTGATTTCCAACAACGGCAGAAAACTTTTTTCTCGTGAATCGACTCTATATCGACGAAATCAACCACCTTTTCTTGGTTCTTTTTAACCATAGTATTCAAATGACCAGAGGATAAGAAACTTCGAACGGTAAAGAAGACGGAATAACCCAGAGCAGCTGACACACCGCCAAATATCGTTAATCCAAACATTTCTTTCACTAAAACGGTCTAAAATGAGATAGCTTCATACGCGATAAGGAGAAGAATCCGCTTAGGGAATCGGGGATCGGCACATCTCTTAGTGTATTTGGGAGATGAACACGGACGGTATTACTTAATATATTCATTGCGAAAAAGACCAACGATTAAGGTGATTTACAAAGGCTCCTTCATAAATGGGAGATTTAAACACAACGGACACTAAGGCATAAAACATTAAAGCAAAATTTCACTTAAGTTAAATATTTATTAATTGCAAAGACTATGGAAAAAAGAAATGAATGCTCATTTAAAAAAAACAGATAAAATGTGCACTAATCCAGAAGTATTTGCTTTGTTGAGGATGGATCAAATATTTAAATGCATGCATCTTCAAATACGAATAAGGGTACAAAGAAAAACACTTCCTCATTCAGCCAAATATTCAGAACATACTCCACTTGCAATGAACAATTTAAAAACTCATGCACATGTTAGCGATTTCTGTGTGTCTGCGGACATTCGTGATATCGGTATTTCGCGACTAATTTGGGGAATCTCAAGAAGCAAAGTATGTTGTAGGTAGGTAAGCTTACAGTTATTATAAGCAGCTGCTGTTGGTAAGGTAACGCATCAGAGGTATATAAATGGACAGAGTCGCCTTGAACTTTCTCCTCCAAATATTGTTGAGGTTCTTAGCTTGATGATACAAAGATGCTGAAAAACGTTTCTTAAATTAGTTAAAATCAGTGAATTGTATCATTTTTTTCCCGATATAACGTAAATGAGTTAAATCTCACGCGAGATGACTAAATTCGACATAGTAAAACTGAAAAATATTCCTGTATTCTTTTTTCATATAAAGCAATGATATGGATTTAATGAAGTCTTAGAATTCACAATCCGGAAGGCAGACTTCCCTCTAACATACGACAGAACCTACCTTATCATAGTTGACATAACATATTTTTCGATAGATCTTATATTCCTTCGTACCACTCGGATTATTGCTAATTCGACCTAATGAATTTGTTCAGACATTTTGTCAACAATTAAACTGCTTTAACTCTTTCAAATGTGATCAATTTATTCTTAAATAATGAGGCTTTACGACACGCACCAAAGAAATGTGTCATCAATAATTAAACCGTTTCACCATACTAGAATTCTGTTGAGACTCATGAAATATCATTTACATGTATAAAAGTGTTCTTATTTAGCCGTTATTATATCTTCGTAAAGATAAGTGCTTCTTATTCAGTCAAAGAGTTCAGATGAGGGAGACTAAATTGAGCTCATTATCTTTTTCTTTTAGTTGAAATAAAGCCTAGACATGTGCCGATGTCATGAAATTTTTTGCAAGTATTTAAGGGAGTAAAAACTTTAAAACTACATTTGAGCGCATGAAACACATATACTGACAATAACTGTGCGTTTGCAAACCTTCAAAGTACGATCAAGTCCAAAATTACGGAATTGATTACTACGAAAGGATAAAATTTAAATTGTGTTTAGTATCGATTATTTTAACAAATGTTTTACTTATTTATCCTAAGTCATTTGACTTAAATCGCAGAAGGTAATAGGGTAAAATAAATGAAACCTTACTTTTAAATCTATTTCGTAACAAATCCGATGATTGAAAAATTTGAATGTTTAGTAGCTAGCATCAAAATTGCAAATCATCGTTTTTAAAGAAAGCCGTGGTAATAAAAACAAGCACATCTCAGCTCTTCCACGTATTTGCCTAAAAACAAAGATGGAGGTTTGACTAGATTCACTAAAATGAACACTGGCCTTTTCTGAACTTCTTGGCAGATGCCAATTAATATTTGACGTAAGTACAAGCCCCAAGCAATGAGAAATAGAATTCAGAAGGTTACTGCAACAAATCGAAGTGCAACGCCACATATTTTCATTCCTTGGAAAAATTCCATTAAGATTTTTTATTTTAGTAGATGTTGCAATAAAGTCCAAAAGTAGCTCATAGTTTATGTTTAAATTTTTTAAGTATTTTAGGATATAAGCGTTTTTAATCTATTTCTGGTTTTAAATGCATTTCTGCAATATTTTGTGTGCAAAAATGGCGTTAGAGATTTTTGCTCGTCAAGATGTGTTGTTTTACTAAATGTGAGGTCAAAGACGTACCAATTACAGGGGAGGATGCCTATGAATCAGTTATATATTCCAAGGTAGCCAATCAAAAGACCGTTCGTCGATTGTGATAGTTGGTTATACATGCGGTTTGCTGTTTAACGCAGATTGTTCGCAATTTTCGACGAATATATTCGCCTTGCCTAAGTCAAGGGTTGTATCCTTCCACCAGTTTGTATTTTTTTCGTTTGCCAAATACCGTCCTTCCCAATAAAAATATCCTGATATGCTCTATGTTACTCTAATCATTGTTATCACCATTTTGTGCATATTCTTTGTTATTCCAAGGTAATTGGGGCGATCTGTTTTACTTTAACCGTTTTCACAGAATTTTATTTTATGGTATTTCATGGCGTTTAAAGCAAATACTGCCCTGTGTTGTTGGCGCTTCCCGCCTTAGTTTTCGAAGCGCTCATCTTGTAAAAATTTCCTTCCTCACCGGTGATTCTATTGTAAGTTTTATAGCTTTTTTACACTTTGCTCCTGCAGGAAATTGACAAAATTAATCTGACAAGCTGGCTACTGGATCCAAACGCAATGTAAATATGTTTAATTTAATATTTTGATCTTTTTTCAAGTTCCTTGTTTTGTTTCTACGTGTCGTGCATTCATTTCAACACGTCTCCAGATGGGCTTGCAGAAATGTCCTATCTGATTAGTTGTGCAAGAAGTTTGCCTTCTGTTAAGCCAACTAAAAAGTTTTCTCATAATCTTGGAGTGGTATGTCGAATTTTCAAAGTACGTTAATAACAAATTTAGTTGAGGTGGTTTACTTTGGTTGTAAAGTCGTGTCGCATCCATCTTTCCTACACAAAAATGACTTGCGTTGATCCATCGACGGTTTCTTCCACCTACAATCGTAGTGCCTTCAGTCTCCTTCTTCTTGAAAATCTTTCGATTTCGTTTCATCGGTTTAGGTAGGTCAGATTTAACCGTCAACATCGATTTAGGCGCGAAATTTTGCTCCAAGCTGGGAAATTAACTATAAAGCCACTAGTTGCCGCAAACTACCTATGTGACGATGACTGGACTTGTGCACAATGCGGCGAAACCTACTGTGAGACGCTCGACGATGTTGCACCTTCCAGTACCTGCTGGTTCTGTCGCCGCTCACATCTCTGCGGCACTTTCGTCGCTGTTCTCAGCACTGCCATTATGGTCAAAATTAGTTTATCAGCAAGCAGACCCGAGGATAAAACCGTTGGAATCAAGTTTTATGGAGTGAAACTTATTGCGCTTGAGTGTAGGTGACTTTGTGTTGCGCCCTTCCCATCACTACCTCCATCTGTAACGCGTGCCTCTTTTCAGCAACCTTGAACCAATTCGAACGCGCGATCACTTCTGATCTTCCTACGCAGGATTTTCATTTTGATCGCCCACGTCCAACCTCGCCCCAACTCACTTCGTCTAAACTTTCTATAAATGTGGATTTTCTTCCGTCCGCTTCAAGTATTGCGACTTCTGGTTCTGACTCATCGATCTCTGTAAGCTTACTCAGACAGCCTCTCGACAGGTAAGTACATTTCAACCGTTTGTCTATCGCAAGTGCTCTGTCTACACAAATCACTATATCACATGCCAAATTCTATTCGTCAGAAGTCTTTCAGTGACATTGCGACGCCTTCGTGGTTCGTTAGAGCACAGTTCGCCAAAAACGCTCGACAACGTCAGCCTCAGCATTGACCACCTTAAACTCACCAGCGGATGCATACCTGGGCCACGGTATGCTTCTCGAGAGTTTTTGCTCACGGGCCTCGACTTGGCCGGCACCTTTTCGGCGGAAAATTGTGAATGCGTTCTCTCCATCCGAGGCGCCTTCTTCGGCCTCGCTCACGATGTGCTCGAGGAGGAGTTCTTCGCCAGCCTCCTTCTCACTGCACATTCCATCGCCCTGTCGCATCACTTAATATCAAATCTCCAGGTGCCAAACTCAGTGAGTGGCACCAATCGTTGCATTACTTTTAACATGTATTGACAACAAACGTAAATCCATCTTTTGTCACTGACTAGCGTGCCTCGTTTGGCAGTTGGATTGATGCCAAGTCCGTCCACGTCCTGATCCGTCTCGAACAAACTACAGAGTGTGATTTTGTGAGTGAGATTAATTACGGTTTGTCTTCTGTACGCCCACATCACACCAGTCCCTGTTTGCCTCGTAGGTCATGTGTCTAGCCCACCTGCCGGCTCCAGCGGCTGCCGCGGCTGTTGTCCAATCGTTTGGCCCCTCAAAGTTGGACTTAACTTTACCCGGAGGTTCGTTAACGTGAGCACCTTGTGTCCACACCATCCAAGTTGCCATATTTGTGACGTTTTATTGTCTTGCCTTAGTCGCAACTGGGTCGTTTAGCTTTGTGCTCGAGACCGCGTCCGTCCGCCTCGAGGCCCATCGACCTCGTTTAGACGAGCCGTCAGCCGTCAGCTGTGTCGATGACGAGACGTCAATACCGATTTCCGACGTCTTCGTCCACTCGGATTCAACGTTGAAAACCTCTCTCATATACGTCGATCAGCTATCAGCATGGGTAAGCCATCGGTTTAATGTGTCTACGTATTGCAACAATCAATATTATCGTTACAATTATTACTCTTGCATTACTCTAGTGTCACACAAACGTGATTGGTTTTCGCATTTCGGGCGTTGAGGTGGAGGTGGTATCTGCGTTAGTGGTAAATTTCTTCAAACACCTTCCGGAGGACGCGTTCGCCAGTGGCGGGGGGCACGCGAGGACACCAAAGTGGTTACCTGAATTCTCCACCCCCAACGCCGCCGCATTCTTCCATCGATTCACTCTAGATGGCCACTTTGAGAGCATGGTTGTGGGACTCCAAGCCTCCTGTGGACGTAAGTCATTGTCTTCTCTTCTGCCTCACCACCGTGCTCCCCACCTCTCAATCAATCAATCAATTTTCGCCCACCTCATTTTCGTTGCCTCGCGTAGCTCGGATTGTGTATTCACTGGCGACTGCTCACTCCTCAGCCTCCCCTCTGCCTCGCTGTTCTCCCTCCCGTTCCTCGTCGCTTTCAGCTCGGAGTGCATCCAGATCACATCAGCCTCTCTTTCTCGAATTCTCCTTCTCCAGAAGTGAGTTCATCTACCACCAGACCTCCGCCACCGCGCATTCTCTCCTTACACTCCCCAGCTTTCAAGTTTGCTGCAACGTCGGGCACAAGGTGAGACCTCTGCCACTAACGTTAGCTGAATGAACTTCCACACACTCTGTCTACACCACGTGCACTTTTTCCAACCTTTCAGGAGATGGAAGTCTTCTTCGGTGACGCCGTCGACCTGGCGTTCAATCCGGGTGTGCATCTTTGTGTCTGCGAGTTCCTCCTTCTCCTCAGAGTCCTCCGACTTCGACACTCCAAGCAGGAGGCAGTTGGTTTGGAGGTAGCTACCTTCTTCCCTCCCTCCCTCCCCCGTGTAACCACTTTCACCCCTTCTTGTTGCCTTCAGCCGAGCGCGTGGAATGTGGAGGTCCACAACACCGCGCACACCCGACTGACCTACGCATCCGGAAGGCACGTTGTAACTGCCCTCTTCAGCTCGGTGGATGCGCTACTCGGCAACAGTCCGATTCGTGGTCTTGCCTTGCGCCTGACGTCGTCGAAGTTGGTCGTCCAGTGCGACAATCGGGATATTGCTGTTCTTCAGGTAGGCTTCTGCGGACACCTTCACTTTCAGACCGCCCTTGCTTCGGATTGGTCACGCGACACCCCAAGAGGTCAACTTCAGCTCAAAGAGCGGTTTCAGGCTGCTTCCCGGCCACTCGTAGTAACTCGTCTTTCACAAACATGACTGTATTGACGTGTTCACATGTCAAGAGTTAATTCGGCTGCTGCATGAGTGTGTAAATTATTACGACAGGTGGATGCACTTCCGAGAAGGGAGTGTAGTGTACACGAGACCGTGAATAACATTTGTCTTAGTGCATTAAATTGTGCGCTTGTTATTTTGGCGAAACCGACGTCACTGCGAAAATGTTTGGTTTTTTCGCATAAAGCGTCTCAACTTGTTGACGTACTTTTAAACTGAAGAAAACACAGCTTTGACATGCAAAAAAAAGAGAGATAACGTCGTATTTTGGTGCGCATGGTTTTAAATGGCACCGTAAACACACTTTCATGCTTCCCCACACAATCAAAATCCGCGTTTTCTCACAAATCTTTAGACTTTACAAGTACATATTAAGGTGAAACAGATTTTTTGCGCCTTTTAAGCACAAAATTGTAATCATTTTCGCGTTTACTTCGTTTTCGACATTCGAAAATTGACTAAAATTAAAAACCTGTAGAAATAATTATTCATGCGTTGGAACCCACTCTGTAACCTGTCTGGGCTTTTTACCTGCTGCAGGCCCTAAGTCTTCAGCCTGATTCGTTCCTGGCTGCCCAGGTATTCCGGTTCAATAAACTCATGATGGCTGCTCAACCAATCACTGCTGTGCCTGAGGGTCGAGCAGTCTTTGAGAAACCTGTTTAATGACCACAGAACGTCACCTAGTTGAGAGTTCTTTCACCCCGACGTAGTCAAATGCTCACGTCCCTTTCTAAACATTGTGTTTAAGTATGACTGAATGTGGAGGTGTGTCCATCGTGCGTGAGCATGTGTACCTTTCTCTATCCCGCTAATTTCAACGTTTCACGTCTCTGATTGGCAGAATCTCGTTCTTCGCCGCCTTCCACCCTCGTCCGCTCACCGAAAGGTCGCCTTCCAGCTCACCACTCCCGAAAACACCTGCTTGTGAGTTGTACCAACTGATGTGCTCGAGCTCCACCAATAGCGATTAAGTGTGGGCTATGGACGACGCGCTGATTGGTCCACCCATCTCCCGCCGAACTTGATTAAATAACCAGTTGATAGTATCCTTGGCCGACCAGGCAACCCACTTACCAAAACGCCTCTCACACGAAGTAGCCACACAAATTAATAAGTGGCGCGAGAAACCTTAAGAGCCAAATTTAGCAGCCCTAGCATTCATCTGCCCCAACTGCCCTTAAATGTTGCCTGCTGTGCTGTAGCCTAGTTGCTCCTGGCAACGACCAAACATAATTTAAATTCACAAAAAAGGCGTGTGTGAAAATTAGCAGTAATGTGAATTTTGTGGCGACAAGTAGATGTCAAAATACGCGGGTAGCCTGCTGCGATAGTTTTGAGGACATGCCGAGGTGTGCTTGGCGAAGCTTCGCGCGTCGGTGCTTGAACCGTCTCCTGCCTTTTCTTCCCTCCCTAGGGAGTTCCACACCGAGGGCGTGCGTATCACCTTCCCCTACAACTACAAATTCAGTGAATGCTTCGACGAGGTAAGCTCAAAGTGTCCTGTTTCCAGGACAGGCAACTACTTCATCATCGTTCTACTCATTAGCCGACGGTCGTTTGATTAAAGCAAGGCTTTCGTGTGTTTTGACCACCCCAGAACTCTCAATTTAGTACTTTCACAAATCCTCGCCCCTCCCCAAGAGCTTGTCTAACTTTTATTCCGTGTTGTGACATATTTCCGTCCACCTTGCGTCAGTTCGTGAATGTGCGACGCATGCACAAGCTGGCCGCGAGTCCGAAATCTGCCTTCTTCGCTGACATCAAGCAGCTTCTAGCTACCTCCTCGAGTGGCGAAGGTCCGTCCTCCCGCATTCCTTGCGATTACGTAATCCGCGTCAAGGTAAACGCCTTCATAACACCATTGCTTGGCATAATCTTCCCTCTTTATCACCTCTCCTTCGTTTCAGAAATTCACTTTGGAAATCAAAGACGATCCCTTCGAGTGCAAGCTCAGTGATGACTTCATGGTACGCGCCGCCATGCTTTCTCCAAAGATGCTAAATTCGGGATCTAACTCACCATTGAACGGTTTTTCTTTGTAGGTCCTAATGGACGAGAGCGTTGAGCAGCAGAAGCGCGTGGCAGCCCTTACCTCCCAGCTGGAACGAAGTCGTCACCAAAACCGCGGTGTTGTCTCCGAGGTGGAGTTGCAGTCGTGCCTGAAACAGTTGGAATTCCAGCGAGCGGCCGAGTACATCGCGCGAATCCGACGCTTCTACTCGGGCTACACAATGGCCGACGACCTGTTCACCTGGTCCATGGACTCCGCCAGTCTCCACGTGTTGGCCGACGAGGCCTACAATTCGTCGGCGAAGGTCATCGCCGAGATTCAGCGCATAGACGACGTCAGGTAGAGTAGACAACCAGGGTGCCTGTTGATAGATCCCTTCCAATTGGTAAAATCGTGAGTCCTTTTCCACTCCAGCCCCTGGAACGACCTCCAGGCCAGTGATTTCACTCAACTCTGCTGCCGTCGCATCCACCTGAGCGTGGCGCGCTTTTGCTGGCAACTGCGTGACTACTCCAAGCCCCTAATCGACGCTGCCGATCTCACGGTAACCGGACCCTTCGCGGTTGCTATTCGCAAATCTGTCGACCGTCAAGGTCAACGGGACCGCGAAGTGACGCCCGGTGTGCCATGGGATCCGCCAGTAGTCACGATAACTCGTCACGTCTCTCCTGTCAAGTTCTTCTACGAACTAGTCGCGAGTGAGTTCGCCTTAGTTCGGTTGGCTGTTGCATCAAGTCATCTGTTAGCAGCCAGAATTGTCCTCTTCACCCCTGCCTTTTTTTTTATCAGACATGAAGGAGCTGTTTATTTGCTACGGATCGAATTGGGAGCCGGCTTGGACGTGGTTAAACCTCAGATTGGACGGCGTCCGACGCGTCTCCATGGACCCCTCGTTGCCACCGCTTGGCTGGTGGGATCGAGTGCGGCTCAATTACCACGGACGTCTGGCATTCACCTGTGACTTCATGTCCTGGCTCTACCCAACCAGTCTGGATCCCTACAACAACACCGAATTCCTCACCTTCCAGTGGACTCGCTCCATGTTCGACTGGACTCCAGGTTAGGCTCCCTTGTCATTCAGTCGTTGTTGGTCACTCAAATCCCCTCACAAATGGAGCGTGTCTGTCAAGGTGGTCACTCTTTTAAATTTCCCAGATATCGTGGCGATTCCTGACCCCGCTAATGTACGGAATTGATGGAATCTCCTTGCCGATTTAATGCCGGGCGGATTGTTGGTATTAGACCGTCTGTCTGCACTCAATCCAGTTCACGTTAGAGCGTAGTGTTTTGCTGTAGAGGCGGTGCCTTTTCCATGAACTCGCGTGGCACTCGAACAGCTGGAAATGACGCTTACCGTTAAATTCCGACGTGCCTAATGGTGTCTAAACACTGGAGGACCACCCTAGTCAACAACAGACGTGTCCGCCTTTAACCGGATTGGCCTATTTGAAATCGGTCCTTTAGGTGGATTTAACTGTCTCGTCAAACGTCAGCAAACACACAGCCGGTGTCATGGATTTACACGCCGTTCTATGCCAAATCTGACACTGTTCACGTTTTAGGCCGCGTTTTTGTAAATGGAGACCTGGATTTGTTCTTTCAAACGGCCTCCAAGTACGACGGGATCTGCCACGTGCTGGAAATCCAGGGTCTCAACTTTGAGTAAGTCCATGACTTCGTGAACTGGATCTGTTTCGCCTTCTAATTTCCAATTCGTTTGTTGTACTTTGCTTTCTCCATTATTCCCTTTCAGAGCCACTCTGGATTGGCTGTCTTTCGGGAACCAATTTGATCATCACGCGGTTGTGACCGTGAATGGCAAACGACTTAGCGCCAACGAACTAGTAAGTGTCATTTTCCTCAAAACTGATTGGCTGCTACGTCAACCAATGAGACAACGCCTCCAGTTGGGGTTTGCCCCCATACTCACAGACGCCTTTTCGTCAATGTCTTGCAGGCAACCCACGATTCCTTCAAGGCCTTCCGCGGTAATCGCCTCCTCCTGCGCCTCGCCTTCACTCTGACCGACCAACAGGTCCTGCCACCAAGGTGCTTCATCTATACCAACCTCCTCAAACTATTTGATCGCCTCAAAATGTGCCTCTCCCGCATCGCCCGGCCTATTCGCCGCGGTCCCGTCTTTCGTTGCATTCGACCCAGGAAACCGCTTTTCGGGCACCTTCTACAGTACGTCCTTTCAACCATCCTCCCCTCTTTGTGGGTGGCTATGGCAGGTACCTTTAGCTGAACCTCTATCTAGTGGTTTCTTGAAGATTCCTCAAATGCCCGACATGTTCGTCGAAGACTGTCCAAGCATCCAAATCTTGTTTGGTTCTCAAGTCTTGAAATAGGTCCCTTGTGATTGTCATATCGATTTTTCACCGTATCGTTCTCCCTCTTCCAAGGTGTTTGGAGCTCTCTGTTCAGCTGCCTCGCCTCGAAGTGACCTACTGGGTCTCCTACGCGATGCGATTGGGTGTTCACGCGCGCATGGGCGCCGTCACTTTGCGCAGCCTCTTCCGAGTCCACGTCGAGGGTGAACGCGAGACCATGACTGTGGACCAGAAGACTGTCTACGTGTTGCCTACAGCCAACCAGCATCGCCGTATTTCACCTCAGTGGAGTCTTCAGGTCGTCGATGCCCGCGTCCTCAATTGTCGCGCTTGGCTGCTCCACCAACCCGATCGCACCGCACTCCACCTCATTTCTGCCGGTGATGGCGTGAGTTCTTGTCCATTGAGGCTGCCAATTCGCTGAACTTGACCCTTTTTGTGCTTTACGCGCCTCCTCGAAGAATGTGTTTGTAAGCCGATACCAATTTACCTTAGTTGTGTGAAGTCTATTGAAATCCTACATTATCTGACAAACCTTCTACTGATTCTTTGATTCCGGGACATGGTAGACGTTTGTAGGTGGACTTTCCAGCTTGGGTTCTGAGACGTGGGCACTTGCATCACCTCGCGTTAATGTTTTAATGTAGAATGCGCCGAACTGGCACTGCCAAGACGCCAATGGCTTGCCCACTGCCTTTCCGCCCAACTCAGAACTACTCACCTTCTCGTCTGTGCGGTTTGAGCGCGACATCAAAAGTCGGACTGAACTGCCCGTCCAGGAAGTTCGTGTGCGCATCCCTGGCCTGGAGGAACGCGTCGTCGTGGATGAACACACCTCTTCTAATTCACCGGACCACGCAACTCCCGGCAAACGTCGACCTTCCAGAGTTCAATTTTCCCACGAAGACGTAAGTCGTCTGTCATTTTTATGAAATAGGCGAAATCGGCATCGTGTTCTGGCGGATTTGGCAAATTCTAGTTGTGCGTCTCTAATTTCCTACGTGGCTACCCTCTTATTTGATCACGAGTTCCTAGTCAACTATTGGCTGGTGCAGGAGCCAATCAGCATTGACTCCCGAATTGGCAGCCAATCCGATTCTGTTTCTGTATTTTATGAAACATTAGTGGTTTGGTGCACAGGAGAAATCATCATCGTGTTTTAGCGGATTTGGCGAATTTTAGTTGTGCGTCTTTTGTAAACCTTACCTGGCTTCGATTGGTTTCCTATTGAATGGCCTTTCCGGAACGGTCACGAGTTCCTAGACAGCTATTGGCTGACACAGGAGCCAGTCAGCATTGAGGGCTGTGCCGTGGCCCGTTTGATTCCCGAGATTGAATGATCTAACGCGGTTCTGTTTCTGCATTTCCTCCTAGTTGGAGCCGGTCCACCGCGTTCTAGTGGAGAACCCGAAGATGCGCTGGAACGAGACCAATCGCAACCTCGTCTACGCCATGATGAACATATACAACCACGCCCAAGCCCTGAAGAAGAATCTCTCCGCCCAGGCGCTGAAGGGCATCTCCCTTAGCCCCGACCACACGGCCATCGATTCGGGCAATAAAGAGTACGTTTTCGGTTACTACTTAACTGTCAATAGATGTCACGGGAGATATTGGACTTGGTGTTTATGTTTGCAGCGGTTTTTATTCCCAATCCAGGTCTTCCTACCAACCCGTAACCAACTCGATTAGTGAAAATGAAGAATCGATGTCCCTAGGGAATGACGGCATCGTGGAGTCGCAGACGCCTTCTGGGAACGCGGCTGCCTCGAAATCGGCAGACCTGAAAGCTGTGCAGTCGGTGGAAGACGAGAACTCACTGTCTCCCTCCTCCTCCGTGTCGCGCGGCGACGTCTTGACGGCCAACACAGCCGCCGCCGCCGCCTGCGGCTGGAAGAACGTCCCTATGTTGGCTCGCCTTATTGAAGAGGCCGAAACGGCAAAGTTCTACGCCTATTGCGAGGAGGTAGGTGGCTCGCTTGAGTTGTCCGTGCACCAGAATTCGCCTTTGATTGCCTTGCGTTACACACACACACGCCTTCTGGTACTCTACAATGCGATAATCTGCAGATAAGGTTTCGATTCCTTTGTGGTTTTGGTCACTGATTTGTGTATGCTGATGCAATGAACTTCAAATGTTCAAACACAATGCCATGTGACTGAATTAAGCCCCTTTTTTGCGGGAATCCGTCGAGCTAAGAAGCCCGCCAATTTCTGCATAAATTTGCGACCTAACGACGCAAAACATGGGCCTCTTAATGTTTTCGTGCAAATTGTGGTGTTTTGCTTTCGTAGGAGCCGAAGCAACCGGATGTCCTGGACCAGCTCCAGGGCCTCTCACTCTGCACCTCCTGTCCGGTGCTCTCTCGTCAGTGGCACATCGAATTAATAAACACCCAGGTACGCCTTCAATCCACGCTTCTCGCCAAAATCTGGAGTTCGCCTGCCTCCTCTCACCTCATTGGTTTTCCCCGGGGTGGTGGTCTACGGTGATTGGTGGATGTACACACCTGAGCCAACCAATCACTTGCTCGCTTTTTGTAGGTCATGCTGAAGCCCAGCGAGTGCGCCGGCTACGTGATAGTGTCGGCGGCGAAGGCGCGTCTCGACTCAGTGGAACATCCGCCGGTTTGGCGCGATGCTCGCCTCCTCGCCAAGTCGAGTCTCGTTGGACAGATGGAATGCATGCAGTACTACGCCACTGTTGGCGGTGTGAGTTGCACACACACTTAAACCATTTGCAGGGCAGCGCGGCATGCACCTTAGCGGGACGCGCATTCTCTGCGCGTGTGTTTTTTGGTATTAACGATGTACACACACCAGCGCTCAGTGTGAGTTGGGTGCAGTGACGAGCGAGGTTACCCGCATCGCTTGGCTGTGTAATTGATGTGCGCGTCTTAACCATTTCTATGCGTTCTTGCCACGATCACGTTTTGAATAACATGAAGTACACCGTTCTTCTGAAGGCCAATGAAATCAATTCAGGTGGGAACGGTTCAAATCGGGGCTTCTGTTAGGGGTCAAGGTCGGACAAGTCGCATTAGCGAGGTGGTAACTAGCGCTACACCCGGTTGCAGACAAGACTTCGCTACTGCGCTTACCCATCGTAGCTCAGACACGCTGAATCCATGACGCGTAAATGACGATTAGAGAAGTTAAGTGATGTATGGGTGTTATCCAAAAGAATGTGTCCTACCGAGCGGGGACTTACATAGGGAGATGACAATTAGCCCGTCTCTCTTAGATAGCCACACCATCATGCTTAGCTACCAGGCACACGATAGAAGAATAGCTGGGAGAACCGGATGTATTCCATACTGCCGCATGCAAACTCAGAGGGCAAGAGCTTTGAGTGAGTTAGAGTGGGGAAAGGGATGGCCGCGAGGAGGGTTGGCGTTGCCCTCGGACTCACGGGTGTACCTTGAGTAAGGCGAGAGTGCCGGGAGGGAAGAGGAGGACAAGGAACGGGCCAGACCGGCGTGCGTCACAAGTGAGCGAATTGCATGAGGCGCTCAGCGTGAATCATAATTAAAACAACAGATAAATCAATGATAAATTAATTTGTCAACTATAAGCTGCTAGATAGACCCTTCGACAGGCTGAATGTTCCTAAATCTGCATTGTGAGTTACTGGTTAAAGTCTTACACCGAGTAAACCCTTTTGAATCGATTTTAATGCATCACGCCCACATACCCCTTGTCTGCATGCTATGGAAATTGCGGAATCGTCCCAGTGTGTATCTTTCAGCTTCTCAATGTAACCTTTAATCTGACAAGCCTTCAACGAATATTTCTTGGTTTTGTGCACATTTCTGGCCAATCAAATTGGACTTTGGGAAAGTCCTTTCTACGATGAACATGCGTAGCGCGCGTGGTGGGTTTACAGAGCCTTTTTATAAGAACCCAGGTACTTTTCTTGTCCTTTATGCGCCCCCGTGTCCCTCCAGCTGGATGCCTCAACGCCCGACCAATGGCTGTCGACAGCGGACGTGCGTGATTGGCAGCAGCTGGGCACGGATTTCGGCCAGGACGCGCTGTCCGGTCGGCCGGAGGTGGTGGGATCGGGCCACGCCGTCGGGGGTGTCGTGAGTGCTGCTCCCACCAACTTGACTGCGTCCACGCAGAACATCCAACTCCAGCGCATGGTGTCGCGCTGTGCCTGCCAGTTCGTCTACGTCACCTACACCCCCGTCGAACCGGACTGTCTGCCGTCTCCCCGAGTCGTCCCGCCATTGGTCAGTGACTGGCTACCTGATGATTTTTATTGCTCTTATTACTTAGACATCTACTCCTAGCATTTATCGATCGTCAATCGATTTGCTCTGCCCTTTAGCCTCCCGAAGATGGCGATTCAAAGATCCTTCAGAACCAGGAAGGCGCCGACACCTTCACCCTCCTTCACCGCACCCTCAATCTTTGCACGAATTCGGTGAGTAGGCAGCGCGTTCTTCCGACGCATCCCTTTGCCGTCTGCTTTCTGTAATCCACTCGTTTTGCTTCAGCTGCAATACAGCATGGTCTTCGACATTGTCAACAACCTCCTGCTCTACGTTGAACCCAAGCAAAAGGTTCGTTGGCCGGGCATGCAGTACACACCAACGCCATGCCTTCATTTTATTGGTCAATTTGAAAAAGTTTGCTTTTAAAAACTAGTACACGATTCGCTAGCCCAGTCAAGTCGCCATTTATAATTTCAGTACATGTGTAGGCGTTGTTTGTTCAAATGTCCAACGTCACACGTGGTTTTCGAAAGGATCTTAAAACACCCTAGTTATTGGCTCAAACTTGCCTTTGTGCAAATGTTATGCCTCCTCACGGCCTTCTTAATAACTGTGCCGACGGATGCGCAAACTAAGATTCTCGACACCTACTTCCTGCATCGCACGCTTTTTGAAAGTGTCCACAAACCCTGTAGTTTTGTCCGAGTTAACGCAGAAACTGGAGCTTTGGCGCGTGTCTGTGCGTCAATCTCGGACAATCTCATATCGATTTCGGCCACTTCTTTACACAACCAATTAAATGTCTTCAAATATTGCTCTGAGACGGCAAGCCACCAACACTAGTCCTTCAACGTATCGTATACTGAATGCGTCCACTTCAAGCCGTGCTAATTGCCTTTCCGTTTAGGAGCGTTTCGAACGAAACCGCGTCGGACTGAGCCTTCTAGACGAGCGCGAGTTGAGGAAGTCGATCCTCACAGACCAGGAGACCCTTCGTGCGATGGTCAACATGCAGAGGGCCTACGAACGCGATCTGTGGGCGCTGCTGAGGGAGTTTGACCAGCTCCTGCGAAACACACAGCCCACTCTCAAGCTATGCGAGTTCTTCGATGGTCCGACTCGTCATCTGCCGACTGCGCTGTCCGCTCAAACTGAGCAAATTCTGTTAGTTCTCATCCTCCACGTATTGTCGTGGCGTGAAATTACTTTGCGTGATCGTATTTCAGGTGTACTGAAGTGAAAATTCCCCTTTACTTTCCCTGCACTGCATTTTCCTTGCCTTAGGGCTTTTGAAGAGAGGATCGGTCAGTTGAAGGCGAGTATTGTGGCGAAGAACTCGCTGCTTTCCCAGAGCATCGCGCATTTTCAGCGGGTCCACGTCCAATCCCAGCGTCTTCAAGGCCAAATCGCCGCCAGCGTCGTCAGAGAAGCCGTCGGAAGTCGTCAGAGGGAAACTGCCATCGTCGGGAGTAAGTGCTGGAACTGAGGTCTTGCTTTTATGTCGAGCGCTTGATCGAGCCTGTTTTTATTGTTTTTGCCACCTCAGCCTGCAACAGCAACGCTGACACCCAGCCGTCACCCCAGCCGACGACGGGCCTGCTGGACGAGGAGGAGATTGTGCGTCGCGACGAGGTCTGTTTCGAACACGCCCGCTGGCGCATGACCGAGCTGGACGGCCAGATCGGCCTGGCGGACGTCGAGTTGCGCGGCTTCCTCTACTCGCGCACCCACCGGCGCGACGTCTCCGGCTCGCACAGGTTCCAGCTCGGCTCCATGCGCGTGCAAAGTCTCGCGCCAAACTCGTACTTCAAAGTACGTCGTCTTTCGACTCTGCGTTGCTCGCTCGATCATCCCGAAACCTGATTGGTCAGGCCTTCTAGTGCCTCAAATCTTGGCAGCCAATAAAATCGGCTCCACATTCTAGGGGTGGTCAGGCAATGAAATGATAGCGCGGTAGATGTGAAATAACGTGGGGTTGTATGATTGGCTGGAGCAATAGCCAATCGGGAATGTCGACTCCTGCTTCCATCTCTTCCGTTCGTGAAGCTGTTTAGGAGTTTCACGCCTACAAATACCGCGGTTTTAATCAAAAAGCGAGTGACAAACTTCGTTCGGTAGAACTGCCCGTCTTTCGTGCATTGTTTTGTCTTATTCCATAGGAGGTATTGCTGCCGGATACCAGCAGTTACCACTACACCGGCGGACCGATGATTCGAGTGGCCTGCACCCAGCGACCCCCAGTCGGCGGAATTTCCGTGAAAGAGGTCATGGAAATCAGCGTCACGCCTCTTGTCTTGCAGGTAAACACCTTCTTCTACTTCCACCAATTTCCACGTCTCTGAAGCTCCCTCTGGCATTCAGATTGAATTCTCCGAGTTCGTTTATCGCCTTGTAGGTCAGCAAGCAGTTCTACAACAAGCTGATGCCCTTCTTCTTTCCCGAACGCGGCAACGAGGAAGCACACCATCACGGACAGAGCGTCGATGCTTGTGGCGGTGACACTGCTGACTCAGAGACCTACCCACCTCCCTCAGGTCTCCTTCGGATTGGCTCCAGTCGGCTCGCGTCCGACGTCGCTGCCTCGCCTTCCATGCCTCCCGACGACAACGCCTCGGCCGGTACGCACTCAGCTATGGTTTTTAGACACAGAATGCAGTGAAAGTTCGCGAAATTGGTCGACATCTGGGATTGTTGGACTTGTAGATGGCACTGTGAGGTCTAAGCGCGAGAGAGGCGGCAAGCTGATGGCGCGCTTCGATCCAAAATCGTGGAGCGGACGACTTCGTCCACACTCCGTTCGCATTCGCGCCAACGACACCACCACCGCCCACGCCGCTTCGCCTTCCGCCATTAGAAGGCGTCTCGGGGGAGCCAACAGGCCCGTCCACCATCACCACCCGCATTACGGGGTCGTCGGAGAAGCTGGGGTTGTTGCCGAAGATGCGATTGGCGACGCCAATCTGACCGTGGAACAGACCCTCTCTGTGTACGTCCATCTCCAGCCACTCTGTATTAAACGTGCTACATATATTATATAAGTAGAAATGTGTTTTAGACCGAACCAAAGTGACGTTCCGTCGGTGTTCACAACTGTTGCTTCCAGTGAACGCTCAGCGCCAAGTCAAATGCACACAACAACCACTGTGGTCCTCGACTCTACCGGGACCTCCACCGTTGAGCCAGCGGTTTCAACTCTGCCTATCGATGTAATGAGGGTAGGTTGTGCTCCTCTTTGTGTGCACGCAACTAGGCAACGCTTCTTAACTTGTCAAAATCTAATTTCGCATCATTTTGTTGTCCTTTTAGGAACGTGCTCGGCGAAACCACGTTTTCTTATACATCAAGATACCAAGTTTTCCTATTCGGCTGAGTTACAAGGTGTGTTTTGTTCGTGTGTGAATTTTGACGCCACTTTCGTTGTGTCCGATTATTTGTGGTAATGACATTAAGTAACGCACAATCAACGCTTTCGGTCATTTGAAAGAACATGACATTGTAACTCGCTCAAAATTACGCGGAGATCAAGCGTCATACTGTTTCAAACAAGTCGCCACCTTACTTTTTTAAACATTACGCTGAAAATTAGTGCTAGTACCTGGTCATCCAAGAACAGTGTTTAGAAAAAGATATTCGATTTCGGAGATGAGTGGATCGAAAAAAGAAATTTTTAAAAACGACGGGTACAGCGGCTTTAGAATGGAAGGTTTATTCCGAACAACATTCACGCAATTTGAGGACTACTGGATCAACTAGAACGAAAAATACTGATGGAGTTATCGAAATGTTTAGTAAAACCGCTAAAAATTATAAATTCTCCCATCAAAAGGATCAGAATTTGCTCAGAGCCGTGTTAACCAATGAGAACACAGCTTTCAAGGTAACCGGGGCACCACAAAATCGTGCTTGAATGCTATTGGTTGACGGCAGGGCCAATGAAGTGTCGCGATATTTTGTTTCACGTGCTTGTGCTTTACTGCTTGCTTGCGTATCGGATTATTGATCCTAACATCGATTCGCGTTTTGTATTAATGCGTTCTACCGGGGTTCCGTTTCGCCCTATCGTCTTTCGTAATTTCATTAAAACCGACTGGTCTTGTTCAAGGTCGTTTTGATCTAAAATCAAACAAGCTCTCATCCCTTTAAATTCCCATCGAAAATTTTTCATTATCCCGCAGACCAGACCTAAAAAAACTTATGAGAATTAGTAATTGAGTCCTTGGTTAAAACCTCTGAACGTGTGAAGTGTTGCTGCCACATTTCCGGCCTGCAGTAAACCACATTTTGATGAATACAGCTCCACCCAATTCCTTTTAAACGCCATCGATTTCTCAGCCTCCACGTCGATTGTGTACCCCTTCACTTGTTTGTGTTGCCAGGGCGACAAGCAGAAGAACCTCGCCGACGTGACTGGCTTCGAGTTGAACATTCCCATGCTGGAGTACCACAACCGTCTGTGGACGTGGTTGGACTTTTTGATGGAGGTCAAAGTGCGTGTTCGCAAGCAGCTCATCAAGGAGGTAGGCACCCGACGTCTCTCCTGGTGCATTTCAAACCCCCCGAGTACTCATTGAGTGGTTGTTGTTGTTGCTGTCGTTCAGGTGATCAAGCAGAAACTGCGTCCGCGGCGGGCCTTGTCCTGGCACAACTCGCACTCGGCGCTGAGCGACCGCGTCCCACCGAACACCACCGCCACCACCACACCCGCCACCGCCGCCTCGCCCAGCCACCACGTTAACCGCCACCCCACCTCCACCAACTCCAACTGTCAAGTCGCGGTGGTGGTGGACGAGAGCCGGAAACGCGAACAGGAGGTGCTGGAGCTCATCCTCGGTCGTCATGCTGCCGAGAATCCCGTAGGCTTCGCGTTCTTTGCCACTTCAGCACTACTTATTTTCCTCTTCAGCGTCTCCAGTTAGTAAAAAATGAAGTCAATTTTAGCAGAATCGATTTCTAGTTTTGCGTCTACTTTTGATGTCTGCCTCATTAACAAAGTCTGTCACCATGAAGAAATGCCCCCAACAATATAATCACAACCGTTCGTTCATCGATCGGGCAAGATGTGGCTTTGTGTCTGTGGGCGAACAGGAACCAATGAACGGTGGAGTAGGCGCCACCAATCAGCTCTCAGCAAACCTGTCCGACAAGCCTGGCTGTTCACACGCCTCCACCGACCGGTTACGGCTTCAATTTCAGCCAGCACAAGATCGTTGTCTGCTTGCATAGATCTGCACGTCGAGTATTCATAACAAGTGGCACTCACGACATTATTAAAGTTTAACTTTGTATGATGGTGTTCAAAAACTCTTTCTGAAGCCCTGAATAAAGTCGATGTCTAAATCTGCTTACTCTTCCCTTTCAGCGCCAACCATCCGGTCGCAAAAAATTCCGCGTATTTCGATGAGACCTCCAGCGTTTCTGCCTTGTCTTTTTTTCGATGCTGAATTTCCCCTTACACTCCTTCCGGCTTGTAAAGTGCAAATACACATTCACACCTTGGTTGCCACACTTCATCCACCACTTGCTGTTGGAATTTTCGAGTTAAGAAGGGCTCCACTCTGTCGATGCTGTCAGTACCAAATCGAATTAGCGCTAAACCTATTAGTCAATGCCAATCCTTAATTTCAAGCGGTGGAAAAGCCGCGTCTACTCGGCTTCGGGGCTCGTCCAGATGCGTGATTGATTTTTACTGGTAATGCAGGGGCCTAAATTAGCACTACCGCGAAACCCTATAATTAACAGTCGGTCACAAGCCGAGAAGAGGGAAGACAGGTGGACAGAGAACCCAACCGTCCATTGGCGTCACGCCAGTCAAGTAACGTCACGTAAAATCGAGAAACTAACTTCAGTGCGGGGACCAGTACGCGTGCGTAACAGGCGACTGCTAACGAAAATCAATAACAAAGAGGGTGAGTCATGGAGAGTCAGTCGGGCGAGCATACACGCAGCAGTCACGCGCGAGCGGTGGCTGTCTGTCCACAACAGTGCATTCACAAAAAAAAATCGATTGATTTGTGTTCGCCCGCGCTTGAAAACTGCGCTGGCTTGCTGGTCGCCTCAGTGACCTTGGGCTGACCAACCACAATTCCGGTGGCAAGTCTGCTCGTTACTTCGACTAACCTCAACAAGGCCATGCTGTCTATTGACTAATGTGAATGCGGTGACTCTTAATCGCATTGCTACCCTATCTGACCTCATTTTGCACCAAAAGGTTTGTCCTAAGCACGGGAGAATCAGAAGAATAATGCTAGCATGTACAAATAGTTTGGAGCAGGCGTTTGTTAAAAGGATTTCATGGTTATTTTCCTCTCACGTGAATCCCACTAGATTAATGCGTATGTAGCATGTTACAAATTCAGTGTGAGTGGGCGAAATCGCCGCTGTTTCTAATGCCTAACTAAATATGCGTGTTTGGCACACTCAGTCGGCGTTATTTGCCGTTACAATGAGGCCGAAAATCCTTACATTCAGCATCAGTAAATACACACAACAAATAGGCGTAAACAAAGGCGGAGAATAAAACGGCCCGAGTGCTCACCGGTGACATCAAAGTAACACCGATCAGATGCGCTGGATCGTCGTTTTCGTGGTTTGCGTTATCGCGGTTGCCTGGGCCAACGGAGTCCGCGTCGATTTCGGCAACGACACTAAGGCCACGACGTCTTCTGTGTCCTCTCGGAGGCAACGTGTGCCAACAGCCCCACCGCCACATCTGCCAACAGCCCCACCACTGCCACCGCCACATTTGCCAACAACCCCATCACTGCCACCGCTACGTTTGCCAACAGCCCCACGACGGTCACCGCCACGTTTGCCAGCACCCCCACCGCCACCACCACATAGGCGGCCGCCTTCTGTGTCCCCTCCGGGGCCACATTTGCCAACATCCCCACCGCCGCCACCACCACCGCCACACATGCGGCCGCATCATTGCTGCCCTTTCAGTGGCGTTTGCCGCTACCCAATGCGCAGGAATTACTTCTGCATGCACTAATTCAGTTTAACCGCATGTTGCTCTCCAAAAGCCTTTTTTCCGCACAAATAAAACTTTTTTTCTCGAACCTGAAGGCGGTTATTTGACTTAAGGGTAGCGCTAACAAGGTTAATACTGCCCTCTTATAAATGGTCACTTGTTTTTATTTATTAAATGAATTCATTCCGTGCTCTGATCAGAAAAACCTAGGAAACAGGTTGTTGTTGATCTTGAGAAGATTGTTTCTTGACAAAGTTAACAGTTGTGGCTTTTCAAATTGCCCGCCTCCTCAGTCGTCCCCTTTAAAACAACTAAAAGTAAATTTAAAAGGTTGCTAACTACTGAAAGCTACAGCCATGGGAATACTTCCTTGGTATTTGCACATCTCGAGGCAGGACAGATTTTTGAAATAAATATTAGCCGCAGGCCTTAATTTGTACTGATTGTTCAGCAAATTTATTTAACATGAAAAATAAATAACGGCAAACTAAATCTTGGAAATACTGTCCATCGTTCTCCACGCCATCTCCTAAGTAACGCACTAATGCCGTCGTGAACGAAATTTGAAGGATTTTAGGCTGTAAAGTCATCGACGAATTTACGCAAGCCGTCCAGCGTACTGACATGTGTGTCCACTAAGGCGTGCTGCTGAATTTGCCGACACAAATGGTAGCCGGTTGAGGCCAAATCTGGTGAATATGCCGGGTGTGGGAGAACTTCCCCTCCCAAGTTCAAGAGGGTCTTCTGAGTTGGGCGCTGTGATGCAGTAGCATGATGCGCCAGTAAATGGGCCTTTCTGGTCAAGTTCTTCCCACCGTTTGTTCAATTGTCGTCGTACACCCTTCCTGTCCCACAAAATACACAGGAGAACCTTCTTCCGATGGATGCACTAGTTCGGACTGGCAAGAATATATCCACATCTGGAGTCTCGGAGTAGATATTCTTTTTATGATCTGTCAATTTTCTACAGACAGTTCAGTCACTGCTTGTTGATGGTGGCAAGCAGTGGAAGGGATGTGGCCATACGTTGACCTTGGTTGCATCGGCATGTTGCGAGCAACAAGCCAGCGCATTTTGCAAGCGCGAGCGAATGCAAATCAATCGATTTTTTCGTGAATGCACTGCAGTGGACAGACAGCCACCGCGCGCGCGTGACTGCTGCGTGCATGCTCGCCCGACTGACTCTCCATGACTCACCCTCTTTGTTATTGATTTTTTGTTTGCAGTCGCCTGTTACGCACAGTAGTCAGTTGCTCGATTTTACGTGATGTTACTTGACTGGCGTGACACTAATAAACGGTCGGGTTCTCTTCCCTCTTCTCGGGTTCTGACCGGCTGTTAATTATAGGGTTTTGTGGCAGTGCTAGGTTCGGCCGCTACAGGCTTTTGCGTTGAGTCTCCTTCCAGTAGAGCTTGCAATTGCTCAATTCCAAGCTTTCAAGGCTGTTCACCACTTCTAAACAGTTTGCACCAATGGTTACAAGTTTAATAGAACCATTTTGTCCGTTAGTTGGAATTTGAGTGGAATGTGGTACCATCGAATGTGCCATTACTCAGTTGTCGTCTCTGACCTGTTTTGTCACTCACGTGGACCTGTCCTTCGGTGTTGTAAGATCTTGCATCCTATCCTTTCAAAATTTACAAAAGACCGTGAAAATTTGGGTATTTTAAATATACTACCATTAATTTTCCGGTTTTACTTTCCTTCTCATAGGATGCCGTGACGTGTGCTGTCATTTCCTCGGAGGCGTCTCTTGACCCACCCCCTCCTCTGTGCCTCTGTCCTTGCCTCCGTTTTCGCCGCCACCACTGCCAACAGGCGAAGTCCCTCGCTTTGCATCGCCGACGAATCAGCGGCGACGCAGGAACCGGCGTCGAAATTAGACTCAGCCTCCTGTCTGTACATTATCCTCCCCTTTGAGTCTGCACTCCCCTCCTACCTTGTATCCCTACTCCTCCTCCCCCCTTCTTGAAAAAACCACAATTTTCACGAACACCCTCGTACTCTGTTTGCCCCTCTCTGTGTGGACACTGGTGTGTGTGCGTGTTTGTGATCAGCACCAGACAGAGTATGACCCCAAGTCAGTGAATGCCGTTTTGCCGGCTGTAATATCTCTTTTCGTTTAAATACACTGCCAACGACGTTTGCTCTGTCAACGTTCTGTTAGTGGTTTTGATATGTGGGGGTTTCTGGTTCAGTTGCCGTTCAATGCCGATTGACGGAGAACGCTAGCAGACAACGGGATCGTGTTCCGCTGGAGGATGAGTTAGCCAGACTAGATGTGATCGCCTCCTTCTCATCTGCAAGTACCTCAGTGAACCCAAGGGTCCACACTTGCTTCCAAACTCTTGAATACCACTCGCAGAACATGTGTGACCTGTTTCCAGATGTGTACCTTTGACGATAAACGTGCACGTAGTGATGCCGCTGATTACTCTTGGAGGGTTAATCGGACGTAGCATTTTCGAATTTGATCTTGTCGATTTCTGTCGAAGTGATATCGACCCCATGGAAGATTGTCAACCCAAACCGTACCTGAGGTCGAAATAAATCTTCACTGTTTCAACTGCTCAGGTGAAGCATGTTCTAGCATCACTGCCGTTGATTTAACCTAATTGCCACACGGGATTCAAACATTATAAGCACCAAATTTTGGTGCTGCTTCTGCAATCTGAGTAGCGACACAATTGTAATTCACGTTTTCATACATCAAAATTACTCTTATTGTTTGATTAAGCAATATCGTATTCAAAAATTTCCGCCTGTTGATGTGTGGAACGGTTCACAGTGCAGATTATTTTATTGACCCAATCGGATCCGGCAAATGAAGCACCAACTCTCTGCCATTGGCCTTTCATCGACGTCTCAAGTCACTCACATTTAGTCTGGCAAATATGCAATTTAGCCGCACACATCGTGAGCATGTGGGGTTTAAATTTCTTGTCTGCAAATCGTTCATTCTATCACATAGAGTTTTTGGCATTTGCAGTTGAAATCGGCGGAGAAATGCACGTCTTCCAGACGGTTGCAATCTAACGAGATTTGTTGCAAGAAGTCAAGTTCTGTGAAACCAGTTCTTTGTTTAAACCATTTACCAACCATACTAGCACGAGCTCGAAGGCAACTTCAGCTGGCGTCTTTGCATCCGGTCTTGTTAATTTCTGTGAAAGGAAAATCGACGCCCATGGGAGATTTTCAACCCAACCCGTACCTTCTAAATTCGTAGGTAAAAATCAGTGGTTAATCACTGATTATTAGGGTCCCAATGTGGACATCCATCAGAAGCACGCCTAACCAACTCTTCGTGAGGACTTATTGATAATTAGTTGGTAAGATGGTGAAGCTGACATGAGTGTGAGGGGCGCCGCCACTTTCCTGAAACGTCCGTTACCCACGTGCATTTTCTTCTTGTTAGAATTCGTACCAAAAGCAGCGCTATGAGTGCTGCTCGTCAATTGCCATCGTAAATGGATGTTCTGAGAGATTCTGCAGGTTCCGATGTTCTGGAATCTTGCATCCGATCCCCTCAAAACCAAAATTTAACCGAGAAAAAAAAAGTTGCTTTGCAGAACCTCAAAAATGACAAATAATTCCCCTAGATTCATCGATTTTTTGAACCTGTGCTTGACAGAACAGGCTTTTAAACCGACGCTGTAGGTGGCGTTATGTGGAGAGGCAGAATTTAGCAAGATATCGTGATGCCACATCGAAGGAGCTGCAGCGACAGCAAATTCATCTAGTGACACGCTATCTGGCAGAAGGTGTTAATGTGTTTACTGCGGACATCAATACATCGGTCTTATTGGTTAAAATGTACATCGCAATTTACGATAATTGAAAAATTGACGTGGTGTCTTACGCGTACTCAACATGGCGCCACTAGCAAAATTTAATTACACAGATTGCTCTAGGCTCCCGTGTCATTGGACCAGCTCAAGGTCGACTTGAATGCACACAGGGTGCAAGGAGGTTTGATCGCAGTTTGTCAAACAGATTAGAGTGAGTTCATACGCCTTCATTTTTGTCAAATTTTCCGATTTCTAGTAACTACGAATTACCTAAATAAACACTATGTCAAATGAATTTATTAATAATATAAATGCAAGTGAATTTGTAAATTCACATGGCTTTCGATAATCAAGTTAAGGGCAATTGGTATTCTCGTTGTTGTTGTTGTTGTTTACACACAAGAAAACATTTGCTTTTTTAATAACTTGGATGATTTGATTAACTCGGCAATCTAGGATTTTTTACTGGCTACTTTGTAAGAGCGATTTCTGAGTTTGCATGTAATAGTTTATCTAAAAATCATCTCTGACACTCGATTCGACGTTATTAAATCTCTACCAGACGTCGCTAACTCGATATTTTGTCTACGCTATATATCACTGTTAATATGCTTTGTCAGTTCTGACCAATAGTCGATACTTCACTTTCAGTATAGCCGGAATAACCATGTCCTCGGCCGGCGCTAACTTCGAAGCAACCAATCCCGAAGAGTTCAAGAAAATGATCACCACATTCCGCGAAACCATGGTGAAAAAGTGCAAACCTCTGCCCGGAGATCCTGACTACTTCACTTCTGACCTCATGTGAGTCAGCAATTGACTTGTTATTCTGTGTGGAGTGAGTCGTCCTTGATCTTGGTGATCAAAATTCAAAAAACCCGCCTAGTTTGTGCCTTAATTCCTTAAAACAATCGGGCCTATTCTTTGTCCATTTTGTGAACAAATCGCATCATAGCTCCGTCTGCATAGCTCATATTCCGCCTATTCCAGCCTGACGGATTTCCTGCGGGCTCGCAAATACAAGTTGGACGCTGCCATCGAGATGTTGACAGCAGCAGTTGAATGGAGGCGCCAGTACCAACCGCTCAAGGTCGACTGTCAGTTTTGTCACGAGAAACCAGGATTCCATTGCATAGTAAGTTCTTTTAGAGATATTTCGCCAATCGCACACTCTCCACAAGTATATTCCAGTCACCCAAGGTTTACCAGACACCTGGCTAAACCAGACAAGCCTCTATTTTTGTGCTTTCTCGTTGCCATAGCGACAAATCGGCCACGACAAGTTCGGTCGGCCCGCGCACTACGCCTGTTTCGCCCAGGCCTCCGCCACCAGAAACCACGCCGACGACACCATCGCCCACTGCGTCCAGCTGCTCGAAAATGCGCGCCTCACATTCAAACAGTCGGCGACCCAGGTGGTGTTCATCTTCGATTGCACAGGCAAGTGTACATCCGCGCGATATCTGCTCACCCCCACCCACTCCCTGTTAGCTGACTACAAAGAGCACTTGTAAGCTCAGCGTTGGCAACCGCCGCCGTCGCAAATCAGACCCACATCAATCTTGTTTCTTTGTGCCATTGTGTGTAAGTGGGTATGTGGGTGGTACAACACTGAAGGGTGAGGTTTCATTTAAACTCTCAATGCTGATTGGCTGGAATCCGAGTGCGCAACAATTGGCTGCCTGATGGATACAAAAACGCCGCTACCCGGTGCCTGAATGGCACTTCAAACAGCA
Organism: Mesocestoides corti; assembly: GCA_900604375.1. NCBI lineage: Eukaryota > Metazoa > Platyhelminthes > Cestoda > Cyclophyllidea > Mesocestoididae > Mesocestoides > Mesocestoides corti. The sequence goes on along the minus strand of UXSR01005322.1, from coordinate 10,200 downwards.
ATTGAGAGTTAACGGTTTACGCCAAAAATGCTAACATCATGCACACGCGTACCTTTTCCAATCATGCCGGTTAAAATAAATGAATTGGGATGTGTGTGCGCGCAAAGAATCAGCAGTGTTCACCACATTAGTAGAAATGCCTCCTCCATTGTTGTTTGCAACCTCAACATCGCACTTTTTAATTCCACCAATCGCTTTTCGCGCCATTTCTAAACCAATCGGGCCGCGAGTAATGTAATGTTTGCACCAATTAGGCATGACATTGCCCTGCTGCAATCCCAACCTCGGCAAGAAGGTGATGCACGTGTTCGCCAACTACTACCCTGAGCGACTGGGAGCAGCCATCATCGTCAATCACAAATCGATATTCCAATCGATTTGGAGGGCCATCAAGAAGTTCCTCGACCCGGTGACAGCCAACAAGATGATGTTCTTGAAGGACAAGCAAGTCGCTTCGGGTCTGCGTGATTACTTCGACGAGGCCACCGCGAAGTGGCTGGAGACGGAAATCGCGCTGAACCGCGACATCACCGAGGCGCAGCTGCGGTTCTGGGAGAAGCCGTCGTCGAGGATCAGCGATCACGATCCGCGAGGCTCGCCGGCCTACATCAAAGAATTCATCGACACCACACCACCGAACGGCTACAAACCACATCCAAATATCACGGATCTGCAGACAGGCAAGCTGGCGGCCGGCTACCAGGTCCAATTGAAGCCAACCAAGGGGCAGGATAAAATCGATAAAAATCAGCTGTTTGAGTACGGGATCGATAGTGAAGACGTCGTAGATGATAGTGACAGCACCGACTTTTAATGGTATCAGCTTTGGCACTTGTAATCGATGTTAATGGTTCAACCTAATACGACTTTGCTTACAAATAATACAATTCATTCATTTGTTTGGTACTACGTCTACTGTTACATTTTGAGTAGCAAAAACATCTAAAAATATATTTTGTCTATTTTATAGCCAGTACAATGTATGTTACGCGCCTGATTGCCATTCATCATAAATCTGTTATTCACTGTTTTTCTAAGTGCGACATTTGGGCAAAATGTCACCAGATGGAACAAATTCTAAATCCAGTTGTTCCTACTTATTTTTCTAACAGTAGTATTTGGCTTTGACTTGGTGCATGCGATTAATCTTGTAGGAAGAAACTAATGCAGCTTTTTGTGGTTGAAATTTAACTCCTAAAATGTACGTAACTATGGCTACAAATTGGCGTCATTGTGCGCCATCCTCTGATCCAGCGACACAGACAAACTGCACACTTGAACCTGTCACTCTTGATTGAACCAAAATTCCAGATCTGGATCTGAGTCAATTGCGCGGTTGCAAAAAGTCCTCGTTGCTCCGCATTTCGCACCAGCGACGCACATGCCTTGTTTACAAAACTTGCCAATCGTACACTTACAGACGCATGAACCAATAGGAAGAAGGAGGGGAATATGAATTTGGTGTGCATGGGTCGCGATTGATAGTGAAATGAAGAAAATGTCCAGTGGTAGTCTTGGGACTGCTAAAGCCCTAACATCCTTGTATTTTAAAATCAAATTAACGTTTCAGTCTTAGTGTTGGAAGTAGTGTGCATTTCTAGCGAGATCACAAAAAGAGATCAGTGATAGTAGGCAAACAAAACCGGAATATTTTGTGTAGCAGAGGAGCGACCAGCTCCAAGTACGACCACCCCTGATTGTGGAAACTTGGCCCTTTCTATTGTAAAAAAGAATCCATGCTTAAAGTGTGGTCTCTACGACTTGGATTCTGACATTCTTAAAAATCAGATAAAAACAGTAGAGGAAAGTTAAGTCAATTACACCATCGTGGTACAGGATTGAGGTACAAGCTAATGGGCGTTGCTGAATCACAAGGATATTTTTAATTGAACACTATCCCATTTTGTCATTGCTACTGATATTATTTAAGTAACTGGTATTGTCATCATAATTTTTCGACGACGAGTTGCGCGGACACTCCGTCCATAGGTCTGTCACGCCTACCGTTAATCCTCACACCCGCAATACCTCACTCGCACAATCGAGAGATCGGAAATGCGTGTTAGCGATCAACAGACGCTATTCTGGACCACTGTCTGCGGATGGATCTCACGAAGCAGTGCGGCACCATTTGATGGCTGTCCACGACTACACTGTCCCAACGCCTTCAAGAAATGGTCAAGATTCGCCGTCACCAACGTGGCAGTTATATCCACGTGATTTAGGTACAACCCCACTGTCTGACGTCAACGAGAATAAAACGGTGTAGCGGATTAACAGCGATCGCGCCTGAGTGAACCCCCCTTCTTCACTGATCAGACGTTGACGATGACTCATCCCCTATTCATTGGTTAATGTTACCAGATGCCTGTCATCCGTTCACTCATCCACGCACTTAGCTGGCGTGAGGCTAATAAACGGTCGTGTCCTCTGTCACCTCTCCTCCCTCCATTATCGGGTTGCTACGGGCTGTTAACCAGAGGGTTGTAAGGCAGTCCAAAAACTCTAGCTACTACAACGGCCTTGAACTACAAGGGGTAACATCTGCCATGGATCTGTGATGTGTGGATCCACGCCTATTGAGCGAAAAGAACGCTGCACTACGATTAGGACGACAGAACGCACGCACCAGCGTCTGCCACCAGTTGAACACAATGCGGTCATGCCTCGTCACCACGCTCCACGGATTGGACATGTAGGCACTCGCCAGAAAACCCTCTCCATCCACACACCATCAGAGAAACACGATTTTAAAAGTACACGGGGTTTATTTGCTTGAGAGTGGATGGGGTGCATCAAGGCGTGGCAGTTGAATGTCCCAATGCCTGTTGTTCTCGTCGTCACATTCCACTGCCTCAGCATTATCGATTGCTGTTGTTCGATAATCTGCCAGACACATGGGCGTCCTGGTGGAGATGTCGTTATTGGCAACAGCTCAGCTGACATATCCCACATCAGGACAACACTGATTGACAGACGGAACGATGCCACTTGCTCTCGTTCTTGCATTTCATGCCAGTTCATTTGTTCATGTCCGACGGCTGGCCACCAACGCGGACGTCCTGTTAGGCGAACCGTCTATGACATCAAATTAGCTGAACCAGGTTGAGGCTCCCTTGGAAATGGGGTCTGTGGACAAGTCGGTTGACCTCTAAAAACAGACGACAATAATGCAAAACGAACTAGACACAAGTGGGAACAAGGATTACGAAAAGTGATGGACAGATTTTAAAGTGAACTTCCATCACCCACCGAGGCTTAGCTGCAATGTGTCAAGAGGGAATACGGAGGGTTCAATGGACATTTGTGGCCTCAGCGTATACCTCTACTTCGAGCAACGAAGCAAGAAAAGATCAAAAGGCAGCCGATTTCTGGCCTGAGAGTGGGCGAACACCAACGCCACGTGCTCGCACACCCTGGCCACGACTGTTGCAAGAGGCAACAACAGCAAAGACAACGGAAACGTACCTGAGCACAGAGGCGGCGGCGGTCCAAGTTGAACACCTCCGCATTGCCGCCAGCTGATTGGCAGCAGTGCTTCTGGTGATGTGGACTGGATCCCTCCACGAGCATTGCCAGAGGCATTTCAATCAAATTCGACGCTGCCTCTTCGACCAGCCCCTCAGATCCCAAAAGCGGCTTTGTCCGGAGGCACAGTTCCCGGATGATCGAGGCAATTCAGCGACAGACACACGGTTGTTTGCGATTTCTGCCTCAGGCACTGATGCCACCACCATCAAAGGAATATAGTAGAGTACGATGTGGCCCTCGACAGTCACAAATGCTACAGTTCGTGTTTGCCCTCAACTAGCGCCAGATAAGCTTTCGTCTCTGAACCAACCACACACACCTTTCCTCGAGTCATACAAAATGGCAACTGGCACACCTGTCTGGGGCAACAGAAGCTTGTGCTACCATCCAACCGTTTGCCTAAATCCTCCTTTCTGACTCGTGGTTCGCCGCGAAAATTTGGCTATCTACCTTGCAATCGAAGGTCGACAATTCACGACTCACCAAGACCACAATCTGCTGAGTTCGGCCAATCGATGGTGAGGACAACACAGTGGCCGATGCAACTCTCGTACGCACACACTTTCATCCACACGGACCAACTGATATTAGTATAATCGAGATTCGTGATTACGCGGAACCAAAGTCCATCAAACAACTTCGACGTTTCTTGGGCATGCTCAATTTCTACCGCCGATCCCTCCTCATTGCAGCTCAGACCCTTCCGTGCAAAGATTGCTCTGAGAATCCAACCATGACCGACGAGGCACGTGCGGTTCATTCCAAATGCCGCTGGAATTTTTTCTCTGACTGAATTGCTTCAGGGTAATCTCAAGAAGCCAACGGTTACTCAGGAGGCCGAAGCTGCTTCTAAGGCAATAAAAGAAGGCGATAGGAGGTGTTACGAACAAGAAGAAGGAGGCGAAGCTGGTCTTACGAACAGATGCTTCCCAAACTGCGGTCGTCGCAGTCCCTCCACAAAAGCTAGGCCGCCGTACTGAGCCGTTATCATTCTTTTCTCGAAAGCTTCAACCAGCTCAGACCCGTTACAATACCTTTTCCAGAGAATTATTGGCTGGAAGGGAGTGAGTTCACCATTTTTACCGATCATAAGTCACTAATTCATGCCTTTCGTGCAGCCTCTGATCGGTATTCCCCACGCGAATCCAGATATCTTGACTATGTTTCCCAGTTCATAACCAATATTCGCCACGTTGATGTGACCGATAACGTCGTGGCCGATGCGCTGTCCCGAGCACATATTCATAACCTTGCAGTTCCTGGTATCGACGTTACGAAGACCTGTTCCGTGTCGATCTCGCGTCCCAGGATGACGCATGGAAAGTCAGACTCCTTACCCGCAAACTGGGCCCATCCGAGTTGG
>UXSR01005321.1:16330-111750 GCA_900604375.1 Mesocestoides corti | reverse complement strand
GTACTCATACGCAGTCAAAGCCACTTGGCTGGTTCGACTCTAATAAACGGTCGTGTTCTCTGTCGCCTCCTTTTTCCTATTCTCGGGTAGCTACGGGCTTTAACTAGAGGGTGGCAAGGTAGTGCTAAATCCTCTAGTCACTACAGGGTTGCCGATTACTAAGAGGAACAAATTTATCCTCTATTATGTAGTTCAAATCTCTGAAATGCCAGAACTAGTTTATCGCTAGAATAGCCGTACGCTAACACCTGAAGTTCCAGAACTCATTGGTAGGTCCATAAAAGCCGTGATTGGTTGGTTCAAATAGTGCTGACCTAGTAGTGTGCTCCGTAAAATTACCTCAATTAGAATTTTGTGGAGATGCATCTCCTGAAGCTAATGATCCTGATGTAGTCCAGAACCACGGCCTACATGTCAGGGTATCGATTTAAGGACCTACGTCAGTTAGATGCCGTGGTTCGACAAGTTATTCTGCCGAATTGAGACAAGCTTATTGTCGATATGGAAACGCTGAGTGCAATAACATAACCATCAATCACCGGTTGTCCAAATACGTGTGCGTGTCCAGTCAAATGACCTGCTTAGATTTCAGGAGTAAAAGCAGTTGCAGAATAACCGAGACTTAGCATGAAAAATGCTGGTACAACGGAACAAACTTTATTAACCAATCACACGCCAGAACCGTCTGCCTGCCTGCGACGCCTATAGTATTGCGCTTCCCATCTGTTATTGTCTAGGGCCAATCTTCGGTGCAGGCCATTCAGGCGCATAAAGGCAGGATTGGTTGAGTGCATCGTGATTCAATATGTCTGCACCCTTGCATGGCACTGCAAAGTGTTTTAGAATACTCGAATCCTGGTATGAAGAAGACCGGTACAGCAGAGCAGCAGACGTTTGACCAATCACAAGCCTGAACCACGTCACAAAATCCAACGCGAGGGAGCGCGAATAGGCACGAGTGACCTGCCTTAAAGGAAGAGAAGAGGCATTGTTTGTCTGATTAATTTGAATTTGAGCTTACGCGATATTGACGACAAATTAATATTAGCCTAGATGCAAATTTCTGCCTGTGCCTTCGTGTGCAGGAGTTCGGTGCAAAACATGACCTCTGTGAAGTAACATTTTGCCAAAATGTAGATGTCTAAGCATTGTAAGTAAGCCAGTAGATGCGATTTTTCTTGCCATCTAGAAAATCCTATTTAATGTGCTGGCGCCTTGTGGAGAATTCCTTCCATCGTTCAGCTCCTATATAGTCTTCAACAATTCCCATGGACTGCCAGACTTTAAACAAAAGGAAATTAATTTTTCATATTAAACGAAAAATGTCATTGAATCCATAGCCACGCAACTTTCTAGCGAATCCGAACAAACAAAGACTCGCGCCAAATCGGTAAACAATGCGATCACACACGCGCGAAACACCGAGTTCAAATTTTTGCAAATTTATTTAAATTGCGCACTTCAGAATCTGAATAATAGTTGTTTACTGATAGTAAACTCTTAAAGGGAAAAATGTGTATTTTCATGAATCAACTACTGCTTACTGAATCGGAGATAAAATTTATGTTGATCAACTCATCCCGTGAATACTTTGACCTTTTTATTTTTTAAAAAATGTTTAAAATATGACGTCAGAACACAAATCACATTCGATAAGAATTCACTTGACTGCTGAGGGTTGAGATTTGGCCTAAATTTCAGTGAATGCCACACGTGCACCGACAGCGCTGAATTCAAATTCAGGATACCTTTTACCCACTTTTTTAAAACAACTGACCAAGTGATGGCCAAATCTGGACAACCTGTTCTATTGTCTAGGTCGTTGAAGGGATGTAATTTGCATAAAATGTTCAAATCATCAGATTTTAGTGCAGAAAGTTTGATGGGATAGCACTGACCACAAGTTCTGTGAGCCTTCGTTCATGAATCAAAATGAGGTCACAACTGACCAATTAAATTGCATCAAGTATTTAACGTGTTATCAATATTCTAAAGCATTTGATCAAAACATTGCTTTCAATTTCTGTGTTGCAACCATCCCCTGGTAAAACCGAAAACCTCTGTGGTACGATGCGTTAGTAGTTCTGCACTATAATCTGATGATTTGAACATTTTATGCAGATTACATCCCTTCAACGACCTAGACAATAGAACATGTTGTCCAGATTTGGCCATCACTTGGTCAGTTGTTTTAAAAAAGTGGGTAAAAGGTATCCTGAATTTGAATTCAGCGCTGCCGGTGCACGTGTGGCGTTCACTGAAATTCATGCCAAATCTCATCCCTCAGCAGTCAAGTGAATTGTTATCTAATGTGATTTCTGTTCAAACGTCAAATTTTAAGCCTTTTTAAAGTAAAAAAGTCAAAGTAATCACGGGATGGGCTGATCACGATTTAGCAGACAGTACCTGATTTATGAAAATACCCATTTTTTCCCTGGAAGAGTTTACTATCAGTAAACAACTATTAATCAGATTCTGATGAGCGTAAATTAAAAAATTGCAAAAATCTGAATTCGGTGTTTTACGGGCGTGTGATCGCATGGTTTACCGATTTGGGGCGAGTCTGTGTTTGTTCGGATTCGGTATTTGTAAACGTTAGACGACTACCTAGTCTGGTGCGTATAGGGTCCAAAGTTTACTCATTGCTTCCGAGGCGAATAACACGCGCGTTTGTTAATTCTGTTACAAGTAAACTTATTTATCGACTATTTGTGTATTTCATGGTCAGTCTTTAAAAATCTGTTTGCTTTGTTTATGAAAAAAGGAGTTGTTTTCGTTGAATGATTAGTCATCTGCGCAATCGCGTTATCCTCGCACCAAACTCGCGCCACAAATCCTACAATATATCTTACTGATGATCAACAAGTAGCATTATTTGAATAATTGCGGAAAAGAATGACGGCAGGTTTGTGATTTGATTTGTCACAAGAACATAGCCCTGATGCGTAGAAACACAACCGAAAAAAAGCTAAAGTTCGTGGGATTAAAAACAACGCAATTCAAAGGGCAAACTCAACTAAACAACTAAAAAGGATAAGGTTTAAAATATTTCGATTTATTCGAAGCTATCGAGTTCATATGGATGGCAGGAAATCCGGAAAGCCTCTGTACTTTGAATAAAAGTCAACATTTGATTGGGACTGGGATACTCAGAACTGATTAAGTAAAAAGAGGTCATGTCTAATGACAATCAAAATACGCGACCTACTCTGATCAGGGTCAAACTTCAAACAAACGTAAACATGCTCATTAAGCAACTATATTAATTAAATTTGTTTCATAATAATGGATCAAATGAAATTAGCTAATGACAGCATAGTCGTGATTTTAATTTTGAGTTGCACATTGTGGAATAAGTCCATATGCATGTGATTTTTGGTCGTTTCTGTAACATCTTTAAGCTATTCTAAAACTGCTTCGCAATACGAATAAGCAGCACTGGCTTGATTTGATATTTAAATTCATGGAATTCCTCGTTTGTTAGAATAAACACTACTAATATCAGGCAAATCAACTCTCTCAGTAATAATACACTAACCCACTTGCATACATTGCCAATTATTGTTTTGTGCTAATGAATCAAATAGATCCTGGGTTGTGGCTGGGATCTCGTCCAAGAGCTAACGAAGTACCAAAACTAATAGCTGTGGGTATTCGCTCAGTTTTAACGGTTGACATGAGTCCTCTCGAAGAACCTGCTTTTGAGAAATTGAAGCGATTACATATCAAGGCCTCTGATGTCCCCTCTGAAAATTTAATTATTCACTTTAAAGAGGCTATTGCTTTTATTGATGAAAATGTTAGCGAAGGAGTATTGGTTCATTGGTAAAATATGTTGAAGTTTTATTCACAGCCTTGCTGGTGTCTCTAGAAGTGCCACTATTGTGATCGCTTATATTATGTGGAAGTACAAGTTGTCCTATACCGCTGCACGCGATATTGTTGCAAAACGTCGGAACATATGGCAAGTCCAATTATTTTTAATTCTGCTCTATTAGTCCCAATGCTGGATTTGTGCGTCAATTAAAACTTTTTGAAAGCATGAACTTCGTTGTCGACACTTCATCAGAATTGTACAAAGAATTCGAATCACTTCGCAATTCATATCCCATATGTAATTGAAAATGTTCGTCATCATACACATGGTCGTTTAGGCCTTCCCACCGGGAAGATTCTTTTGCATTATATTAGTTCTCGTGATCCTTCGCTGTCTAATTTCGCGTGCCGGAAATGTCGGTAACCTCGGTCACTTCACTAATTCTCACCTGTTCTAGAAGTGTGCTATTTCATTCAGAAGATGTAATTCACCATTTGTGTCCGAAGAAGGACGGTGATTCACAATCTGTTAAGCCTTGCAACCAAGGCGAGCTCTTCACTAATGCTCTGGAGTGGTTCAACTCACAAACCTCAGATGTACAAGGCAAAGTATGTTTCTCCTTCTCTCTCCATAACACCCTTTCCTTGTTTGCATTCTTTTTCATGCTTTGTACATTCGTTCTTTTTGTACCTAAGAACCGCAGCACAATTGCTGATTATTCTCTTTAGCTCTACTGTCCGAAATGCGCTGTGAAAATTGGCTCCTATAACTGGTGTGGTGAGTATTTCTCAGTACTTAATCGTATTTTTTTTAATTTACGCCAATAGCAGATCACTCTATGACGCATACTTTCTTAACAAAGTTGCTCCGTTTTTGTTCAACAGTTTTTACAACCCCCGTAGTTATATGACATGGACGTGGTTGCATGCGATTACTTACAAGTGCCGTGAACTGTCAGTGAATGCGTTTGGTTGAAGCTGGTTCACTAGTTGATCCGGTCTCTGACTTACCTAAATCTTTCATATTCGCGTTCTTTCACGAAAAACCCAACTTGTCTGGTCTGGCTCTAAAATAGCGATTGTGTCGCTATCGCTTGTCTAGTCTCTATTTCCGGGTTACCACCGGCAGGGTTGTAAGTTTGTGCTGATTGGTGATTTCATCCGAGGTTGTCGCAGCACTCTCTTCTATTAACAAACCGTGACTCCCTTGCCGTACACTCCTGTTTGAAAGACAGCATTTCAGTCAGCACTTTTCCTGTACAGTTTCAACACCTCACCTCCCAATTCTCGATGAATTTGCATGTTGTTGCTGACAGATGTTTCCACAGAAATTATCGACTTGCATGGAACAATGCCATCTGAAAAGCCCTGTGAAAAAATGAAATCTGCTGTTCTCACACGGACGACCAGCTCGAACGAAATCCATCTTTGGCACATCCTTTTCGGTATTGAACTAGTTCACGGGTCATCTTCTTAAGTCAGCCTCATGGTTGGGGGTAACAAGGTCGATGACTCCGTTCTAACCACTTAGGGAACTGATCACAATCATCTCGCCGTTGAATAAACTCGCGGGAACGCCATTGAGTTCTTTTATGCTTGGTAATGTTTCTAACAGCTGGCCTGAATCACGTGAGATACAAATCTTAGTTGTAACGCTCTAATAGGTCATGAACTCGGTTGAAGCAGGTGTCCCACTCTACCCTCTTCAAAACAATCCCATCACACCGCATTTTTGTAAATTTGCAGTACGTTAAAGGTAATAACTTATTCGAAGCCTCCCATCCGTGGTGAGTTTGCCGCCTTCCGTGAGGTTTTAATATAACTGCTACTTACGTGTTGCAAGTAGCATTTTGTGTATATCAAGCTTGTCCTGGTTGTGTTAAAACCACGCCAACGTACTCCCCACACTTTCGTAATTTGCATTATTTTTTTTATTAAATTTACGCAATTAGAAGCGTTTCCTAAGTAGGCGCCCAGGCCTACTCCGAAATACCTGACTCTTCCCCCATAATATTAGCGAGGATTTTACGCAAACAACATTCTGCCTCAATTGGGCTAAGCCAAATATCAATCAATTGTCTCATAAACTCAAGCGTTCTGCGACACATTTCCTCAAATCACTCTCGGGGAACGTGTGTGTGCGTGTTTGAAATGCGGTCTATCCCACAATGCCAGCCCGATGCCTCCATCGCGGTCGAACGGATCACTTTTATTGAGGCCGTTGTCATAGCAACGCACAGCGCGCGTCCTGTGGATGCGGCGTGTGTGCTCTAGAGCACGCGAAAGAACATTTGCCATTCGGTTTTCGTTTGACCCCGTTTGGGGACGCGTGAACTGGTCTCTTTCTCTCTAGCGTTTGCAACTAATCCCTCCGGCATGTGTGTGTGTGCGTGTGTGTGCTACCTGCAGATGTTTTGTGGTGTTGATCAGTTAAATAGGCCTTGTAGAATTGTCAATTTCACCATTGCGTCAGGCTGTAGCAGCAGCTGCCTCGGACAAGTTGCGATTTGACCTCAGACGTCTTCTCCTTTGATTGGTGCTCTAGGCGAACCGTGTGTGTGTGGTCGTTGGCTGACGCCGGCGTTCCACTTCAGCCGAAAACACCTCGACGAACTGCCCGGTGGCGCAATCCCCTCCGCCAAAGACGAGGAAGTGGAGGCACAAGTCGACAGCAGTCCTGAGAACTGCGAGGCGTGATATCGATTTGTGTATTTTTTTTCTCCTGACAACCCCTATTTATTCAACCTCAAAATACAGCAATCTTGGCGCCAATTACAAAGCAATCAGTGTTCTGTTCGGTGTGAGGGCGAATACTTTCAGTTAGTCGACTTGTTTGACTGATTTAGTCGTGTTCACCTCCGTTTTGAGCTTTGAGCCAATCACATGCGCGGCCGCGTCGACCAATCGGCGTTGGCCTGAGTTAGATCCTCTTCGCCGATTCGTCCGTTCCAATGTGGATGAAATTTAAATATAGTCAGTTCGATGTAGCGCAGGTATCCCCGCACACTGGTCCAGAAGTTGTTGGTTTGTCGATGTTTTTTTGCAAAGACACATCTAGACGTCTTATTGAGCTGGTACTTTTCCACAAGGTAAGCCTACTACAAATCAAAAATGCCAGAGGCACCATTTTTCAGCACAACGAAAAGGGCGGTTGAAAATGCCACAGGGGTGCGGTTGTTTGCATAAATCTCCCCCAACTCCGATCCCCAACACCGAAGAGATTTGACCAAGGATGAGCTGTAACCACGCCCACACCATCCCCTCACTCGTTGTTGGTTAAATTTGCAAATACCTAGAATTCCGGGAGATGCTGACATGTTTTCCTTTTAGTCAAACTACTGTAAATTGTCAGAACGACGTGTGATTTGGCGCTGGTAATGACTGGCATGTCGTGTGTAGGGGCTATCTGCTAACCGCGATCTGGCTTTGTCTGCCAGTAAATCATCACCGCGTAGACAACCATAGTACAATCGAGGCCTGTGGCGTGGTGAGTCACTTATGCAAATTCAGACCCGGTAAATGGATGTCTAGTGGCTGCCTGATTGAGCGGCCTCCAGGCACTAGGTAGACATGTTATTCCGTGCCATGAATTTCAACAATTAAGCAATCTACCGGAGGCGTCATGTCCACGCGAGAACGCCTCACGCTTGGATCGTTGCGTCGGCAACTAGAAAGGATGTTTATGCCGCTAACCGGAGTGCAAAAACGCACCTGACGTGTACGGTGTCCACCCTCAGTGCTTGCGTAATCTAATTATCGTCGATCCGGCTGCAGGAGCTGCCAGTTACGTGGACTTGTTCTTCTGCGATGCTTGCCTGTGTCGAAAACGCATCAAACTGAAACCACAACTACCTGGCCTCACGCAGTTATCGAGCAGCACTCAAGCGACGCTAACTAATAAAACGGCAGTATCGTCAAACGCCTTAGGCGGAGTGTGTGTGTGTTTGCGGGTGTCGATGGGTCGTTCACATTTCGCTGGAAGTAGTGCGCCTGCCGCGAGCTGGCAGTGACAAATGTAGCAACCGTTTCATGTCTAAGTAATGGCCACCCCTGACTCCTCTCACACCGGCAATTATCACTGCCAATTGTGGCAACTTAAGTCGTTTTCCCCCTAGTCAGAGGACGGTGTCTGGTCTAGATATTCCACAAAGACCTAGAGCCACCACCGCAAGCTGAACCCTCCGTATTTCGTGTCCCGGTAACCCTGACTCTGTCATTGTCGCGTTGAAACTTATAAAACCATCCCTAAAACAGTGTGTGCTCATGACATGCATATTGGGTGATAATTGTTGGCCGTATCCATTGAATGATCCGTTATTCTTTGTCAAGAGCTGCTCAGTGTTATCGATTCGTTGTGTTGATGGGCTAATTTGCGAACCACTTGCATCCAAGTTGACCTCAAACCTGGGGTGATAAATTTCGTGGTTACCGCGACAACCAACTATCCACGTCGACACCTGCTCTCACTGACAGGCGGGCTGAAGTCACGAAGGTGACTTAGACCCCCTTGAAACAGACTGGACACAGAGCCGAGTCGTTCAAAGTCCACCCTGTCACCAGTGCCAACGAAGGAGTGCATGCGTGTGTGTGCGTGTGTGAGCATATTTGTTTTAACTTCATACCTATTGTTACAGCGGTGGACGCATGTGTGCAAGCGCCACCCAGACTAACACCTGTCTTTTGTTTTAATACGTCAAATGCGAGCGCGCGCAAATGAAACGACGATAGAGAGAGAGAGTAATGCTTCGGCTACTGATGGTGGTCCGAACCTGGCTTCCTGAACACCTCACACGCGCGCTCGCGCAGGCACGAACTGGATGTCCGCTTAGTGGGTCGAAATTCGGACCTCGATTTCAGCCAGATTGGCGGGGCAAGAACCGACACGCGCGCGTATGCAGGCTGATTTAAACACAGCTTCGCCAAGGTCGGCCTCCGGTTTATCGATCAGGCGACCAGCTGATCCCACCATCGCCTGTGATCAAACCCTAACCCCACTCTTAAATTTCCTGCAAGTGGTAACCGAGTAGACTGCGCCCTTGTTCCTGCCTTGCCTTCCAAGTACACCATCTAGACCGTGGCTACGCGGAAAGCCACCCCTTATCTGCATCCTTTGATGTCGGAATCGGCGTAATTTATAAAACCCCAAGCATTACTCACCTGCCCCCAGCGGTTCGCACTAGAGCCATCTCATCTGACGCCGGTTCGCAGTCGAGACGTGTCGGTGAGTAGCTCTGGCGCTGATACACTTGGGTGTGCGCTGGTTGGTTGATTTTACGTAGGCGTTAAGCAACAAGTGGTGCTAGAAACTGCGCTAATTACCCTTTCTACAGCTGGTTCCGAATTTGTCAAGCTGCCGGCTGCCCTCAATTCGTGGTGGTCACCATGTTGGTTGCGAAAAAGAATGGAAGTTGGAACGACGTGTTTTTAAAAATACTCGCTTTTGTGACCAGACCCTGGTCTGCCTAAGCTTAGGTTCAGGAAATCGATTTTCTGAATTTCCATCTCAGACGATAGAAAAATCTGTAAAATATCGATTTTTTCGATTGGATTTGTCGGGCACCAATTGCTGCGGAAATTGAGACGTTGGGCGTTGCAGTTTGGTAGGATTTTCCTCAGCTATCCCAAGTCACACCCCCTATTCCGTACTCGGGAGATCAGTGCGGAACCGGTCGAAGGCTTTCGTCACCGGTTTAATCTTGGTAAACCCTAAAACTCGGAGTCAAGTTTGTCTGGAGGGGCGTACGTCATATAAATTGTATCGACTTTGTGCGTAGACCACCACTAGCCAGGCCCTCCCCCGCCCTCTCTGCATGAATCATTCGTGTCAATATTTATTTCGCAAACTTTCACTTACCGACGCGGTCTTTTGAATTGCGCGGGCGCGCGAACACAAGTGAGCCAATGGGCGAGCGAGATCACTCAGTGATTATTTTCGGCACAACGCGGGCATAAAAGGCCTATAAAATGCGCGTAATTTATGAGCAGAACACCGCACCCTGGAGGAATCGGTTAGAAGGGGTCTACTGCAGCTTTAAAAGGCTGTTTTTACCGCGATTCGCGATTTTAAGGTGGCGCGCAACCAACAACTAGTCGACTTTTTTCGAGGTCAATTTGACTTAAGTCTTCCTCGTTACCAATACACCAACATACTGCTCCTAACTACTCTAACTATCCTCCTCTCAACTCTCCAGACTGTGAGGTGTAAGTTCGCTAAAATGTAAGAAAGTACAAAAGTTACGCCCTGTGTACTGGTGGAAATTAGCTGGCCTTAGACAAAACCAACAATTCAGGATTTTGCTGCAAGAAAATGAACGAGAACTTATACCGCCAAATTTGATTTTATTCCCAAGTCAAAGTGGGTGTAAGGCGACTCTCTTAACCCCCTAAAATCAATTATTTATCTTACAGCAGACATAAACATCACGTCGTCCAACATACATGGAAGCCGTTAACTGATTCATCACTTGAAAGACAGTCGCACCGGAGTTAAATGTAACCCACCATTTTGAGAACACTAAAACCCATTGCGCACTTGGCCCCAATCGGATCTGATTTCGTTAGCAAAGGACCTTGGCATGATTTGTGATCGGAAGAGCCTGACAATTGCCGTTCAGTGATCTGGCATTTGACTGCTTGCCAGCTTCGCATGGCAGCCACTTGCAGTGATGTTTGTAAAAGCCTTTGTTTTATTTAATCTCCACCATCTGACGTAATTTGAGGAGTCGCAGTTTGCGCTAGCGCGCGCCTCCTAATGTGCGCTCTATCGTGATGCGAGTAAAAGACGTGCGAACTATAATTGAAGAGCTTAATTAGTTTAAGTGTTAAGAAAAAAACGCCGAAGAACCATCGGTATTAGCTCCAGTAGAACTTCGCATACTAGGATGAGTCGATTATTCATTAACGCTACAAGAGCTACGCAAAGCTGCCTTGTCCAATCGTTCAATTTCTGAATGACCTTGTGGTCACAGTAAAACAAATTCCGAGCGTATTCATTCCACTGGACCTAGGAAAGGTCATAATTTCAATTATGCTGTTTTGATGAATCCACGAAATTCACTGCTGAAAGGAGACAGTGAAATAAGTAATTTGCCTAATCAAAAAGTCGATTTTCATTAACTGGTGCGCGATAACTCCGAAAGAATAACAGGAGATCTAACTTACTTAAATCTTTACCAAGTTGACATTTGAATTCGTGAAGATCGTTTGAAACTAGCTGAAATTGTTGACTTTAGATTCTAAAAGCCAACTTAACTTCTTGCTGTCAAAGTCGTTGAAATTGCACTGTCTAGCTTAACCAATCACGCTGCGGTGTTGATTTAGCGATTTATAAATAAACATTACACCAGCGATGCGGTGCAACAGGATTTCACCTCGTTGCCAGTGGACCTCTCTGTATAAAAGGCTTAAAAGAGTCCACTCAATGCAAATATTTAAGCCTTTTCTAAGTATTGATAGCCTGAATTTGTATGAAAAAAAAGATTGTTCAATATTGATCTCGTGGCGTAGAAAATCGACAAGGTATTGGTCAGTTGGTATCGACCTTGAGGCATTGTCTAAGTGCTAGGCACCTCCTCTGTAAATGATACTGGTTGATACTAATCACATCGCAGATTTTGTGATCGTCTCATCGAAAATTTGGTCGTCTTTAATTTAATGAGTTTCAGCATTGTGGATATGTGAAATTGCACCTGTGTGGATTTGAATTTGTAGGTCCCTTGCTCTGTCAAACATCGCTGATAAGAGATTATGCTATTCCTTGCCCATTAAATGCGCAATTGGATGTTGTCATAGTGAATCAAGGATTATTCCGTTTCATTTTAATTGGCTGTTTCATCAATTTTCGATAACTGAATTGAAGTCACAGCAAAAAGCGGGATTCATTGGTGCCCATAACGTATTCCACAAAACCAATTGCCTGATTGTTGAGGCGCATTAATTTCCTCTACTTGTAGTGATGTTTATTTAAATTAGTGGGCCAGTTTAAAGTGTTATAGTAATAAATTTGCCCGTGAGACGCAGATAAATAACGGACAACGATCGTCAGATCTTCCCGCTTACGGGGTCATTCAACACACGAGAAATTCTGTCGATTGCAAGGCTTTAAATCCACGAAATACTCTTTCTCTTCACAACGAGATAGATCAAATTTTCCATTCTCTCGCTTAACAACCTTGCCACAAACATTTTGACTGAATCAAAACACAATCACAATTATTGTATATCCACAAACCTTACTAACGTGCATGCAGCCTACTTTACATCAAGCTGTTGCCATGGTGACTAAGACTGAGGTGGTCTTGTGTCAACGCAAACTCTTCAAACCCCTGTCTATAGTTTTTTTCATGTTAACCCCTAATGAACAGGAAGGTGTCTGCTCCATTGGGTGGTTGGATGCCACAATCGTGGTATTTAAAATTTGCCGTTGCAGACATGTGCGAGTATGAGCCGACGTCAGCAGTTGGCCTTTGAAGTAACCATTGGCTCGGTAATGTCGTTCACGTCCCTCAAGACGTTCCTGACTAATGCCAATAGCCATCTGTCTTACTACTCGCTATACCTCCAGACACGAGGTACCGACGTCTAGCTTAGGGGCGCGTAAAAGTGCGTCTGCCCACGGCCAGACAAGTTGGCTTTACGAGCCGTCCAATTTTTACTATTCACTCCCCCAAGGAAGTGAGTTCTTTTTTTCCGGTAAATCAGACGCAGGTTGCTTGCCATAAAACGCTTTTCTGGTTTATTGCCTGACCGTAAAGCATCCCATAAAGAGTTGTGAACAGAAGACGCTGGCACAACTAAACAAAGCTGTTCACTTTTCGCTACTTTAATTAGTAACCGTTTTCCCGGCGAAAGGCTGTGATTGGCTGGTTCCCATCTGACGCCATGAGACTGTGAATTGGCCAGACCTTGATAAGCCAAGAGCACCGTCTCCTCCACGACCTCCACACGACGTCTGTCTGCAGAGGTGGTGAAAATATCACTCCTATCATCGGCCGCAGATCGAACAGCGAAGATACTCTTGCGATGTCGATGATCCAGCACAGCAACAGAAATCGATAGTTTCAGAAAACTCAGGTTGATGGCTGTCAGAAAGTCACAAGAAATCGAAAACTCCTGAATCGTCTGTCAACAGAGGAGATTCAAAAATTTTGACAAGTCGGTGGAATAAGGCCTTACTCGTTCAACAAACACATACTGCGTTTAAAATGCCGAGAATAACCTAAGAAGCGTGGTAAACGCCTGAGTGAAATTCTATTTACAGTAATTAATGCCTTCTCACGGATTACGGCAGTACATTTCACACACACCGCGAGATTTTGCAGAGAGATTTTAAAATTTAACTTAGCTAGCCTAGGCTTCGAAGTTGATTTCAGGAGGAGGAGGAGGACGCGCTACACTCGCCAAGCTGTCTCGAGCATTTTGCGTTGAGGCTGGAGTTTAAACACTTGAAAAATCTGCGTAGCACTTATGAAAAAAACCTGTTCAAGCATTGCATTTGACAGAATTTCAAACCACGCCTACACGCCAATAAACCTGCGTTGAATTGCCAAACTGCATTACTAATAATTCTGTGACTTTATTAGATAGTTACTCAGGGAATCGGTTCGTGTGTCCTTCAGACGTAAGTCAAGTAGGTTCGCAAATAGCTCGCCACCTGTGCTACAGCGATACTATCGACCAATCACCGTTTTGGAAGCGACACTCACTGTAATCGCTACGTCACAGCCCTCTTCTTATTAAGTGAATGAATAAACTAGATTATTGAATTCACTGTGTTTTGAAATGTGTGACAGCTGAGATGAAGGCGAACTCTGTGTGTGTGTGCGTGTGGGCTCAATCTAATGTCTGACCTCAAAGCCGAATGAGATTATTTCTACCATCCGTTTGGTTAAATTACAACCCATCAACGTACACTAAAAACCCTGTCATGGGTTGGCGGTGATTGGTCTTGCATTAGGATATTCCTCCTGCATGCTTTGAGCTTGTTAAACGCTCAAAAAACGCCAGGCATTTGTTAGCAACTAAGCGTGTGTGTTGCTAGGGCCAAACGCAGTCCCTTGTGTTAGCAGACACGGTGACCGTTGACTGACTTCATCAAGACACTTCACACAGACGTCTTGGATGACCTCAATCACCTACGCTTACTCTTCACGTAAATGGCATGTTCTGAAGCGTCTACTCGACGATTAGGCGCTAATTAAAATCGAGTGAATTCCAGTCTTGCTTTTTCGTGAACTTTACCGCCCATGGCAGCACATTAAAAACAACAAAACAGGCAACGCCGCTCAGAGACATTGTTTCTGCAGTACGGCTTGAGGTGCTGAATGCAAAGAAAACAGCGTGACTAGTGATGACTCATTTTACTGCAAAAAATACCATCAATAAACAAAGTGTATCAAATCTGCTATTTATGTTCCTGTGACTACCTCTGATTTCTTTCGATCTGGATGTCATCTTCACCGCAACATGTCTTCCTTGAAACCGTCCCCACGAAGTAGCCAATTAGAATCGTTGAATCTCAAAACCGTATGTGACCCTTAGCAGTCGCATTTCCACACACACATTTTCTTGTTTAAATCGAACCATGAGTACGAAACGCCCGCCAGATTCAACCACAAGGTAAAGTGTCGTTAGCTCCTTAAGGTAAGAATGTAAAAGATCAATTTTTTAAGAGGCTAAATATAGGCCGTGTCCTCTGACAACACAAAACTGGCAAATTGTTTTCGATACTGCAGTTAGTTTTCATTCCAGGTGAGACTGGACACCACAGGACGTGTTTAAACGGACATTAGATACTTCAGAGTAACGAATTTTGATTAATTTGAAGCGAGGTGTCTAATGCAGGCACCGCTGACACAAACATCTAGCCAGATTATGCTAAAATTCGCATTAAACTCTGATTGGTTGGCAGTTCAGTCAGGCAACTGAGAAATTTTTGAAGCTCTCTTTTAAGTATCACTCCATGTTGATGATTCCCTGGTCTAGCATCTCTACCGCGGTTTGTCCGAGGGTGCCACGAACTCGCATTGGCACACACCTCCATCTGAATAGTTTGAGTTCGTGCAAAGCAACCGGGTCAGGCGGAACGGCAATTCCCCTTGCATACTTCAAGTGGTTTGCGAGTGCGGCTGCCTGCATTGGAACCTGTTCAACCAGGCTAGAGGTAGACGCGCGCTGGAACACGTCTGGCAGTGTGTGCGTGCGTGTGTGCGCGTTCGCGAGGAGGTGTGGAGGCATTCTCGAATGGTCGCTTGCCACGCAAGACACTGCCGTCAATCATGCACGCATTTTCATCGCGCAGTAAGAGCTGACGACGTGCCTTGTGTCTCTAACGCTTTTCAATTTAACATAAAACGAAATTCACCAGGTGGATGATCTGACACCACTGCCTACTGGGATTCCTTGCACGCACGCACCGAACTGATTTCCTCAAATCAGTTCGGTTGCAGAGCCACAAATGTCTAACTCTCCTTCCAATGACTCAACGGTAACCTCACTATAGCGCTCTTGACCCTTGACAATCAAACACATCTTGCCAATGCACTTCCGGTAGAAATGTCCTGCTTTTTGCAAAACTTTCAGTCAGGCATATTTTGAGGTCAAAAAGCTTTGTAACCATCTTTCTCCAAACTGCAGACTATCAGGTAGCCCAGCAGTTGCAGATTTTGTACTTTTTCTAGAGAAAAAAAGGCAAGACTAAATCGGCAACCCACTAAATGACCTCGAACTGTCAGATAACCTGTGGCACACGCAACCAAGGGGTGTAATTGGCCTTTGAGACAACTCAGCACCAATGGGGTTTTGTTTGAACTGACTGAAGCACACACTGAAAAATGCGCCGAGTTTGAATTCTGGCGCATTCATGTCGACAATTGCCACAAATTTGACAGGATTTCGAGCTCAGATGGAAGCCAAGCAAGGTTGTTTGATCGTGATTTCGTAGGAAAGATTTATAGTGGCATGCTGCATTTTGCTGGAATCTAGATTCGACCATTTGTGACAATTTGTGTTATCCTGAAGGTGTAAGTAAATTTTGAACTCTAGAATAAATTTTAGCGCCTTTATGGAATTTTTCGGCTAACCTGAATTTACCCGTTTGCTGGAATCCTGCTTTTTGGATATTGGATCGCGGCTCACGCGTATTCTGATTGGTCATGCCGTGATTGGTTAGTAGAAGCCAATTTGATCTGCGAGACAAGCTACCATTTGCGAATGCGCACATGGAAGGTGTGTCATCCAATTCCACGCTCGCAGCAGTACCACGACTGGTCATGACAAAGGGGTCCAGAATAAGCCCGTAGATGGCATAGTGACCAAAATAAAACATCTGTTCACTCAAAGCTGACGCTACGCGTTCCTGCGTTCCTTCCATACTTATCGTGGAAATTAATTACATATGTGGCTGACTTGGTATGCGACCGAAAGCCAATTTACCGAGTCTGTCGAATTCCGCAGTTGTAACAAAAGTCGGCCTGAATTCCAGAAAAAGGAGAACAGACAGGCCAATGATTTACCAAGGGCCCCTTGGCCGCAAAGCTGCTTTATTTATGGTCGACACGGCGCCCTGTCTATCTGTCACCTCGATCGATGCCGCTTCCAATTGGTTCTAACGTCAGTTAGGTCTTCGTTCAATTAAATCTACCTTGATTACCTGAGTAAATGTGCATTTAAACAAAGACAACGGGGCGACAGTCGGATTGGTTGCTGGTGGCGCCTGCAACTGAAATACGCTTGTCGATTATTCACTTAGAAAATGTTGAACTTTGGCACAATCTACCCCACTGATGTCTAAATTACCGTCACTTGTGACAACTCTTAGCGCTACTGGGTGGACAGGACAATCTGAGGGCTTGAGACAACGTTCTCCTCTGCAGTACCTTGAAATTTACTTACTTGAGTGGGCGCTAACTTTAAGAGCAATGCTCATTCTGACGCAGTACACTCAGCCAATCCAACAGGTGGTTTTGGAGGTGAGAATTTTCAACTCATGTGGGCGTATTTCAGGCGCGACCTTGACCTCCACATTGAGGTGTTCTTTCACGTTGGCCTAGGCAACATCCATGAACTCTGAAGCTGCACTTTCTGGAGCTCCTGTCACCAGGTGTATTTTGTCTAAGGTTGTGATGAGATGCTGGGGTCGTGTGCAATCACCAATTGGGTCGAAATTTTGCAAAATTTTAGTGTCACAACTTTGAGGCACGATGTGAATCCACCTTCGCACTGTCTCGATTGTGCGAGTTCGGGTTAGGACGGTTTTAGCCACAAGCAGGCTAAGCTGATCTCGAATCATCCATCAGAGCTTAAGAAATCGATATGTTTTGAAAGTCGTGAACATGGCTCCCGAGGTCGCTAAATAGACCATTCAAAGAAATTGACTAGCGGTGGAGAATTCCAACAGGCGAGTTGTCAGCATAAACGAAATCTAGTTCGAACAGCCCGAATTGCGAGGAACTAAGTCAGCCCGCGCGAAACGCAATTAGAACAGGTGCGTGAAGTGCAAACATTAGTTTTATAGTCGATTGTAGCAACAAAATACCGATTATCAGCACAAAAAGAGTTAAAGAAAAGTAAGGCCGGTTGGTGTGTTGTTCGTCGCCGTGGAGCTTCCACATTCTTTTTCATTAGATGGGGAATAGAAAGAGAGAGAGAGAGAGATAGAGTAAGTGAAGAGCACAACCTAGTGTGTGTATGTGTGTGAGTGTGTGTGTACATATCGATTTTATCATCATCGTAGTTGTTGTCGTTGTCGTCGTCATCATCGACATCATGAAATACATATTAAAAACTCAAGCGGTACAAAAGAGTTGGGGGAGAGTTGGCTGGTCGTTGCGAGGCACATAATCCTATCAGTGTCAACATCATCATCATCAGCATCATCATCATCACACGTGTGGGACAGCCAGGGGAAAGAAGGCGCAAAATTAGGTAGTTTTTATCATTTTGTGCAAGGAATGTGCATGAAAACCACCCACGCACGCATCTCAGGGCAAGAGGTCCGGATATAAAAGCTGTTAAGAACTGCTGCTGCTGCTGTCGTTGTTGTTGTTTACAAAACAAGTGAGGATAAGAAAGAAAGGAGGAGGAGGAGGAGTAGGGAGAAGGAAGACACAATCGGAGGGTTGGCGTGGATGTGTGGTCAGGTAATTGAAAGCAGTGCGGTGTAATGCGGTGGCGGCGGCGGCGGTGGCGTGCGCGGGTAGTACCCATTACCGCTCAATCAGCTGGCCATTTCTGGCGCGGAGGCCAAAATCACTGGTGGATCGTGCACGCCAGACGCCGAATTCGTCGCAGGAGGGACGGGAGTGCTTAAGTAGCACTCCTGTGGAAGGGGGGCCGGACAGACGGAGGAGGAAGGCGGTGGTGGCGGCGGCGGAGGAGGAGGCGGAGGAAGAGAGGGATGAGGAGCAGCAGCAACGGAGAGGCGCTGACTCTTTGCAAGCGGACCGTTGGCTGCAGACGTCGCGCTCCGCCGACGATTGAGAGCCGACTGTCTGGACGTGGTGGCCGCAGCAGGTTGACTTCGATCCGAATTGGTGGCGATCACACCGGAGGGAAGGACACGCCCGAAACGACGCTCGTCCTTGCACTTCTGGGCCATCCGCGCGCGAACAGCGGCCGCTGACTTGTTGAAGCGACGTCGCATTTTCGCTGCAAAAGAAACACGAGACAATCAGCCTCACAAAACCACCCCGTGTCGTCATCTACTGGTCTGCGCGACTTACTGACAACGTAGGCGACGAGGTTAGTCGGCAGGCGCTCTCTCTGGGATCCGCCGCGTCCAAGAACCGTCGAGTTCGCCATCTGGTCGCGCGAGAAGAGACAGGCCATGAGCGCACACGTCGCCCGTGTCCACTCATTAGTCTCCACGTAGTACTTCCAGTGCCGACTCGAGGTTACCTGGGGATTTTGTGTCAGCTGTTTCCGAGTCGGGAGTATCAGGTTGAAATAGACAAGAGAAAGACCACTTGGTTAGAAGGAGGCTCTGTGGCTACTGTGTGACTAGAATTTCCCACAAAAAACGCAACCCAGACTCAGGTAATCTCTGAAAGTGGAGGGAGTGGCTTGGTGGTTGTGTAGCTCCAGACAGGAGGACGGACGGGTGGGCAGCGACTGCGCCAGGGGATGATTGATAGGGCCTCAACGGAGGCGCCTTGAAACCGGACGCACGTCAACCCCGTGCGCACCCTCCCGCACCCACCATATGCCCTTGTCACGTGCGTGCGTGCGTGCGCGCACGTGAAATGGGAGCTCACAGCCCGTGGGAGACCCAACCAACCAGTCCGCTAACCGGGTTAGGCTTCAAGTTGAAGCGCCAGCCAGGCAGTTCGTCCTGTTCCAACGCTTTTTACACCCACGGCGACACCTCCCAACACACTGTGTCCGGCGGAAGTTAGCTGGTACACGTGAGCGTGAGAGACTGATTTGCATCAGCGGTTAGAATTTAAAACAAAAAGAACAACACAACCACTAAATAGCCCCTAGAGAGCAGAAGGCATTTGTTAACTTCGAAAAACGGCCTCCTAACCAATCACGAGGATTTGCCGTGTCGACGTAAAGAGCCAATTAACGCAGAATTTAACAGATTTAATGGCAAAACGAAAATGTCACATCAAAGGGTCGGCATTGGAATAAAAGGAGAAAATGCGAGAATATAACACACACACACATTGTTTTTAGATTTACGAGCTAAGGGAAAGAAGATGGGGGAGGCGATAGCGCGGTAGATAAAAATCACCAGGCTAACGAGCCAATCCGCCGCGAGTCGATGAGTTGATTTGATTGGTTGGACGGGAGTTGAACAATTTGAAATCCGTCGTATTTGGGCCCAACGAAATGGCAACTACAGATTTTGTGGGTGGTTAAAAAGCACAAGGGGACAGGACAGGGCAAGGAATCGCCTTCTTTAAACGCAAAAAAAAACAAAAATACGGACCACGGGAAGAAGGCAAGTTGGTTTGGGGTGCAGCAAGGGACTTCTGGCAAGACAATCAATTTGATTGCAGTTTTTTTGTCGCTCCCAAGAATCCATCCCACGTGGGGAGGATGACAACGTGTAGAAGGGGAAGAGAGGTCGTGAAATGTGACGGAAAGGACCAACAAATTCGACTATTAACGCGTTGACATTAGCCAGACAACAAGAGGAAACGGCTAGTGCCCATGTTGCTTGTGTGAGTTCAGAAGACGAAAAGAAAATCAACCAGCCCGACGTCACCTCAGACTAGGAGGTCAAAAACCAGCCCGTATTGTGAGTGCGTGAGGTGAAGTCAACTAGTTCGATTGGTAATAATCACCACCACCATCATCGTCATCACCATAAATTAAAAATTCTCCGAAAATACCAGTATAATAGCGGTGACCTAGTCAAACACTACGTTGCCAGCGAATCGCGAACAACACATCGACAGCCAAAAACATCGGGTCCCCACCAGCCAATCAGGTGTAGGCCCGGGGAGTGTTTTGTGAAGAGTGATGGGTTTGGTCGAACGACGCAGCGTGGATCCGTGGTGTTTGTTTTACAAACCGTCAAATAAGTACAACAACCGGTTCCATTGGCAGATTAAGCATGAACTTTGATCTGTGCGCGCCACATTACGGAGACCAAAGTTGATTGTCGACGTCTTTGAAATCGCAAGTAAGCAAGTACCCAGGATGAGGGAGTGGTGGGTGTTGCGTAGGGCTCTTGAAACAACCTCAACCGATCAAATTCAGCGCGCAGATGGCAGGTAGGCAGTGCGTATCGCGGCAACAGCATTAGTCGATGCTATGCGCCGGTGGATCAATGACACAGCCCTGGCTGGTTCATTTGCATGTCGCCTTGACAACACCACAAAACCGATTAGACAAATCAGCCGCATTACCAATTGGAGGAGGGCATTTGCGACGGGTTAGCATCCGAGAGAAAACATCTAGCAGGGTGTGACAACCTCGAGTTTACCACGGTTGCTTTTTGTTGTGGCATAAAAAAATACCACAGGGAATGGGTGCTGACCTTGTTTAAATTGACAGAATTCCACGCAATTTAAATTCCCCAGGAGGGAGAGTAAAATCAAGGGGTTACAAGTGGAGCCGGAGGCTGTGAGGTGTATTAAGCAACAATGAGGAATTGATCGAAGCTTATGGCGGTTATTTCCAAAATCTTGATTTATACAATGACTGAAAAGACTTATCGCGGGGTCTAGGAATGAGCGCGTTGTGAAACGCAGTTTCCAAGACTACAAATTAAGTAAGGTGATTGCACGCCCGAGTGCCGGAAAACCTATCTTTCAGACAGACAGACAGACAGGCGAGAGGCCATTAACGGGCTCCTCCACACCGCGTCTAGTCACCGCACATTCGGTAAATGTCGACATTTCGGCAAACCCGATGCGAACAACTCAAATGTCTCTCAGGCCAATTCAAACTCCCGCCCATCTCTGGGGACCAATTAGAATGGGCGCCGTGACACGTAGCTGGAGACGGCACAACGCACATCGGGACAAGGAGAAGCGTCTGCAGGGGGTCCTAATCAGACTAAACAATGCGACGCAGCGACGGTGTGGCGAAAAGGAGGAATGCGCGTCAGATGGGGAGCGCTGTGTACCACTCACGTCTGAGTCCTCGTGTCGTGGCCAATCGGAGACAGCGAGGGAGGTGCTTGATTCACCGACACTACAGCACTAGGTGGCAGTGGTTCGGGACGACAACAGACATGCAATTGCACAAAACAACGAGCAGTCGTTTTCAAGTGTTTGTGCTTACTTACAGTTGACGCAGAACTTACGAAGTTTGCAACTAAACAAAAGACATGGGTTTTACAAAAAAATTGATACAAATATCCACGTGTGAGCGCAGCAACTTGTGCCAAGACGGCAATCGCTAGGGCGGAAACCCTGCCACTTGCCAACAAATCACTGAATATGGCGGCAATAATTGCAGGCAAGTGACAGGCAGGCATCTATCTATGTAAAGTTCGGCTGGATCATAAAATAACGCAGCCAGAGAGCCAACGGCGTGTCCACGATACACACAGCCCGGTACACACGCACACACACACACACACACACACATCCAGAATGCCATCAAAGCGGTCTCGAACTAACAACACAGCCTAGGGTGGCGTGAACAGGTCGATAACGGCACACAGTGGGATGAGAACTTGTGTAAGTGCCTATTGGTCTTACAACAACTTACAAACTGAGGATTAACAAGGTCGTGTCTCCAGGAAATTAATCAATAACAAAAATTTGACACAAAAGAGGGATGCTTGAATCGTCATTACAGAAGATAACCACGCGAAGCACGCCACTCATCATCGGTATCATCATTATTGCACTCACGATTGGCCTTCTCTTAAACATAATTTATGCATCACGACGGCTAAACAGCTCTGCATTAATGAATTCTCGAATGTGTGCATGCGCGAGCGCGAGCGCGCGCTGCAATTAAATCAAAAGAAGACAACGAAGAAGAGAAGACGCAGGAATGAAAAATAACCGAGCACTTCGGCACCAATTCGTTGGAGGCGATTTGCTAAATTTCCTACTTAATCGAAGACGATAAATTAACCCCCCCCCAGCCAATAAGAGAGGCGGGACGGTTGGGGCGAATGCCGCGAAGAGATTATTGGTTGGCAGGAGAGGTGAATACTTCACATACCACATGCACAAACACACACACACACACATTTATCCCTGAATAGTTAACGACAGACACGCTGACAGCTTAGAGTAATAAAAATCGGTAGTTGAAAACCGGGCGGTGGAAATGTAAGTCGCGTTTTGTCCCACAAATTGTGAGCACGCAAATTCACATCGTTTGAACACAGAGGTGCACTTAAGCCAGAGTGAAGCGTGTTTTTGACAAAGGCATTTTAACGGGCACAAGTAGGCGGTCCATCGAGAATGTCCAAACATGCATGCACTTTAAACCATTGGCGGTGAGTAGGTTATTTGGATAGTTAAAGGGCGGTATGTAGTAGCGTAGATTATTTCATTCGGAAATTTCTACCTACATGACATAGTTAAGATAGGTTCCACACATACTTTAAACGTAAACAATGCCGAAGGATGAAAGCTAATTACCAACACTAAGTATGTACTTTAGATGCGAAAAACGACTACCACGAAAAAGGGATGGTCAGTGAGGATAGAAAAAGGCTGATACAATTACACATAAATTCACGGGCAATATATTGCGTCAGGCTACACAATAAACGCTAAAATTCATTTCCTCGATACCCGCCTAACCCATTGAACAGGATAAAATTTTGTGTTGGATTAAATGTTAATACAGGACAAAAACGCGCGTCAGAAATTCAAAAAACTCAATCTGATGAAAATATCTACGATTGCTGTGGTTAAATGACTCAAAAACAAAAATGAATGAAAAGTAAGAAAGAATTAAAGAGCAGTGAGGTAAAAAAACTGTGGATTCTTAACTTAAGTCATAAGGGTGACTCAGTAAAAAGGAAATTAAATTTAAGCATTACATTAATGAAGGGCCAAGTCGGGTTAGTGTAAATGACTGCACATCACTCATGTATAATAAACCAAAATTAGGCATAAAAGCACTAGCCACCACAAAATCCCACAAGTGGACACAACACCTTACCATATCATCTATTTCCTTGACATCCTCCTCTGACAATTCGTACAATCCATCGTCAGATCCTGTGGAAGGCACCGCTGCATGTCTTTGGTCTTCGTGTCGCCGAGTGTTGGAATTGTTGGTACCGCCATTATTTACAATATGGTGCGGAGGATTAGGTATGACGGAGGGCTGAGTTACCGGCTTAATTGTGTAGCCCATTTCGGTAGGTTGGTAATTCGGTACAGTGTCCGATCTGATAGAAAGCATTGAGTCTGTGGACATGGTGGATTCGGAAGCAGGTCCACCCTCTGGATATCCGGTGTTTTCCGATGTTGGAGGATGCTGAGGAACTGCTTGGAGGAAGAATGGTCCATTTTCTGGCCCACGAACGGAAGTGGGAGAAGAAACGGGAATTGGGTTAAGATAGGCCGTCATGGGAACTCCAGCGGATATCACCGATGTTTGGGTGGGCTGCAGAATTGGCTGCGGGCAGCCAGATACAGCCCAGTAAGGATCCCCGGCGTGGTACCTGACGGGTTGAGCTTGTGGAGAAAGTGGGGCATAGTAACCGTTTTTTGAAAAAACGATAACCCCGTTTGACGGAGTTGCGGTTGCAATGGGTACACTTGAGGCCTCTGGATGTGAATAGCTTTGCTGGGAAAAATTGGGGTCTTCCGTTAGGTCATAGGCAACCGCAAGAGCAGCACCAAGACCCAGGCTGCCAGCAGATGTTTCATTTGCGTTTTGCGGTTCCGTAATTGATTCCATCTAAAAATAAATGCAGGAAACATTGGAGTGATGGTGTATTCTCTACACTACCTCCAAAAACAAAATGTCCAGGAAACGTAACAGTTAAATTAAGATTGAAGAAAAAAGGTACGACAAAATACCTGACGTGAACACTAGCAGTTCAACCTGTTTCAGAGAGAACATAAAAGTTTTATTAGCAAAATGTGGTAAAAAAAAAAACAAAATAGCTTCAGAAAAATGTAAAAATTATCGAAAGCATGTATGAATACATTTTTCAGGATTTTATGATAAATAATTTTTGCAAAAAACACTTACTTGTTTGTAGCCTACTCAAGGAACATGCAAACCGCGTTCCGAAGTACGGCAGAGATTTGCCACCTGATAACAAAAGTATCGTTTCCTGATTGGCCTGCAAAAATAAACAATCAGGTTCAAGGCTATCCAAAGGCCACATTAATTATTCTCTTGACTAGAAAGATGAATTTCATATAGCATTAAGTTTTATCAAAATAGATAAAGCGTCTTATTGTAGTCTTTATGTAATGTACTTTCTAACAAGAGCTGAGGTACTTTTCATGCAATGCATTTAAATCAATGATATACTTAAATGTGTTACACTTGACGTGAATGCAGTAACGTAAACTTGTATTATTATAGATAAAGCATTGTGCAGCTTTAGAGCATACAAATAGTGAAACTGGCGGTAGTAATTTCGTGAAACACTTTCATTGTGTTCATATTTTCGGTGTATTTGATTTTTATTAATAACACATTCTTTTAGTTAAATTGTTACTTTTTAAAGTGTCATAACAAATATATGGTGCAATTCTACTTACAGTCTTGATTGAATAAATGTTGGACGGTTCCAAAATACTGCATTAAGTAATAAGGAAAATTTGGGTCTTTAATTATAAGATTGAATATTCAATCTTTTGAGGTAGAAACAAGGTTCCTTCGCAGATTTTAAAGATTATTATTCCAATTATTAACGTTTCAGTGCAAAAAATCGTTTTGCAGTATTCCTAATGCTACTTAGTAAAAAATGTCAGAAACTACTCAGCATGTGATTTTAGTATTTAATGATGCAATTTTCTGCAAATTTAAGGCCAGTAAAAAAATGCATACAATTGCCAGAGCGCAAGTAGCCAAACATTATCACCCTTAGACAAATAGTAAGTCGTAAGATCGTATAAGCCTTAGAGGTACATGCCTGGCAACATTTTGTTTATCGATAATCTATTTTAAATCAACCCAAAATTGAGGAACATTTAGGCCTGTAAGACGAAATCTTATCAACTTCGATAGACTTGTAAGTAATATTTTACTGATGTTAGGATATCCATTCGCTTTGTTTTCATTTACTCAACTGAAGCGATAAACCATTAAAGTGATTAATACTTTTTGAATCCAGTTTGTCATTCTAAATCTTGATCTGTCTAAATGCAGTTAAATTTGTCTCTTGAATTCTCATTATAAAAGTACGAGATTATATTTAATAAACTTAATATTCCTGTATTTGCTTTAAAAAATTTAAGTATAAAAATCGATTATCGTTCTGATATTTCGTTTCCAGCCTCAACTTTTTGGTTCATAGACCTTATTGTCTGAGACCTTTAACAGGTTTTTAAGTCGCTTAATGAAAAAAATGGGAATGTTGCAAATTTTTCTTGCGAAATTACTCAAGAATATACAAATTGCCTACTCAGGGAATATTAATACACTCTCCTCTCAATAATACAAAGACGTGAGTGAACACAATCGCGTCATTTAAATCCAATGTTTTGCTGAGATTCAGACACATTTGCCAATACGCCCATATTCTTATGCTTAGTACATCAGGAGTGTATGCTATGCATGTGCATTATATTAGGTGGCAACACATTGGCTCCTACCAATGAAAACGTTCTCATCCGTAACCACTACATTTCTTGCAAAGTCTCCTAGGAATATACAAATTTCCAATTAGCGGTTTTGTGAATTCCACGTGCTACGAAGGAAGGTAACGTTTAACTTTACTTAAAGCACATTCGCTATACACAGGGGCAACAAAATCCGCGAATGTTAATCGAAGGAAGTAGATATCAGAATTCGGCCAGTCGGCATCGCGGTCACATCGACGAGCTGCTAATTAGCCAAGTTGATTATAAGTACTGCGAAATAGGTCAGTTTTGGGCGAGAAGACAGAGCACTTTTTCGCGCGGCGCGCAGGGGCCTCCGCCTCTGAGACGCGCAGAAGCGGAGCTTGTTGCTTCGATGGCGGCACCTGGGCCAGGAGATTCCGCGCATAATTTGAACCCAATAAACCCGCCTCAAAGAGGGCCGTGGAAATGCGGTTTCGGCGATCCTTCTGAATTTGCGCATCCGTGAAGGTTGTAATCGGATTGTCGATGGTGACGTAGAATTTCAGCAGTTCACGAGCCTCGACCACTTCCTGCTCCTCTGGAAGTGTCGTCTGTTCTAGACGGTGACGCCAAGACTAGGAAGAGGTGGTAGAAAGGCTGATAAGTCTGCACAAACCCAAAGGTATCACCACCAGTTGATATTTGTTGCGACAATTCAGAAACTTGACAAAACCGTTTTGTACGAATTTTGATTCGATCTATAAAGTCAAACGGAAGATTTGTATAAAACCCTTCCAATCACCCGATTTGTAAGACATGACTGTCGTTATTGGGCGATTGAACAATCATAGAAATTTTGGCTATAACAAATGTGCTTAACTATTCGATTTTACCCCCAAAAACTCAAAATTCCGCGCAAACTTGCAAGTCAATTGAAAGCAAATTTTAGTAAAAAATTCACTTACCTCAGTACTGGAGTAAACTCTAAAGGGGTCATCCGGTACCACCGGTCGCACCTGTTTAAAATAAACAAAAAATTTGCCAGATTACATTGTCATTTTCTTAAACTGACCGCTAATAATAGTATTTTGCAAATAACTAGTAATTGCGATGTCAAACAAAGCTCAGTTTTTGAGTGCTTCACCAAAAATCAGAAGGAATCCGTGCGGACATAATGGGTGGATTTTTCCTGCGATGTTTTAACCTTGCGAGGCAGTGTATTAGTTAAGTAAGGAACACCATATTGGCTGCGCCCTTCAGTATGTATTGCTTCTCATACGTGTCTGTGTCTGGTTGGCTGCATACTTTCCTCGCATGCTATTGGAACTCAAAGAGACAGGGAATTGGATGAGGCCAGCGTGATACAACATGTCTGCGCCCTTATACGTCGCTGCACCGCCTTAACTGTAGTGAAGTTACACTGTATAGAGATCACAGGTGACTTCTTTGTGATTGGTGTTTCCGCAAACCAATCAAAACGCCCCTAACGTGAAACTTTTCAGGCAGGCCGCTCACCTTAGCACGAATCGCCTCAAGTCGAGCTTCTGCTTCCTCCTTTTGCCTTGCCAATTCACCGAGCGCCTCGACACGTAGCTCAGACTGTCGTTTGAGTCTCGCCTTCGCCATCTCCACCAGACGCTTCGTGTCTTTGCGTCGTTGCTTCTCAAAAACGCGACGCAGTTCTTCCATGCGTAGGCGTTCTGCTTCCTCAAACTCCGCCTGTTCTCGCAGTTGGGATTCCTTACGATGCCGCAGCTATCAAGGTTTTAACTTGATTCTTAACTACAAGGTTTGGTCAATTTTGCTGATCCTACGACGATATTATGTGCTAAATCACCCCGGTTGTAATGGCGAAATTTGGTACAGGAAGGTAGAATCTAATAGGTCAGTACGACTCATTCAAAAATTCATCTTTCTCTGATTGGTTAGAAAGGCAACGCATCCAACCACCGAGAATCTGGCAGTATTGTTGACTCATTCCGAAGAACGTCACATGTCAAATGAATAATGACTACTTTCATACAGGCTAAAGACACGAGATCAAACAGAAGCAAATTACCTTGTTTTTAATTATCTGACGACGATGTGTTTCGCGGTCTTGTCGTTCCTTTTCCTGCGCCATTTTGACCTTGCGCTCGGCTTCCTTGGCGCGAAATTCGAGTTCCTCCAATTCCGCTTTCTGCTTCCGCCATTGCTGTACCTAAAACGAGAAAATAATATCTCCTGTCATTATTTCAGCAAACCAGATTCAGGCAACAAAGTGATTAGATTTTGAGATTTCGGACGCATTCCGCAATTTAAATTGACTATGTGCGTATTTTCTAATCAGCTGATTTCTCGCAATCTTTTCGATTTTTCGCAAGGCCAAGTTTTCACAGGAAACTAATTTTATTCTGAGAAGAATAACGCCCATGTAAATTAGCCATAAACTGTACTATTCAACTGCTGCTTGCTTTAAGACAAAATCCCAGTCTTAGCAATCAAAAAGCCCAAGGCGATTAAACTAAAAGGAAGTTCATAAGTTTGAAAAATGCGCCAACTTCACATGGCACTACGTCAAGGTCACAGAGCTATGCAGTTAAAAATGGGCGTTATCCCAATAGGTTTCCTTAACAGTGTAAATATACAGCTCTGAGCCCCAAACAATCCACTTATATGGTTATTTTATTGTTGAAATTCCTCGTCATTAATCCTTCTTTCCGGTAAATTGTGTGAACGGGTCCATGCACCTACAGCTCTGATTGGTTGGCCATGAGTTAACAAACTCTCGCAGTTACTTAGGATGTCAGGAACGTGCATCGTTTCAAGCTGCAAGTCAGCTAACTGGGGGATTATTACTAGTGCAGTAAATCAGGAAATCGAACGAACCTGTTCCGCGAGCTGTTGGCAAATCATTCTTTGCTTCTCCACACTGGCTTGTTCTTCCTTTTTTCTGATGTTCGACTCAATGGCATCCTCGAGGGTCAGTTGGATGCGGTCGGCGAGATCCTGTCGGGCTCGCGTCCACGCTTGTACCAAGTCCTCCAATTTCATTTTTTGGACATCGTGCACTCTGATAAAATCCATTAGCTGCGACTGCAAATAATGTCAATAACAAATATCAACTGATTTCGTTTAAGTAGAAGCAATTTGTAAACAATTTTTAACAGGTCGCATTGCACAATTAAATGAATTTGTGTTTTCAACCGATTGAAATTTTAACGACTAACTTACAAAAGGCTTTTTTGACTTGATTGTGGGTATACGAGAAAGAAGGTCTATGCAGGTCTCACGTCTTCTTGGCACTTCCGAAGAATTATACACTTCCCACAGGAATTCAGCAAGATACACTTCCTCATCCTTCCATTTATCAAGACTGGAAGGAAACAAAAAAGTCCGGCTTTCGAAACACTTGCAGGGTATTTGAAAAATTAATACGTCTGTGCAACTCACTACTCCCTTTCCATTTCAGTAAACTCTTTTTTGACGCCCTTGATTTTACCAAGAAAACCAGTGTCAAGGTGAATGAACTCTGAAAGGAGGTTGTCTCGGAACACCTCATCATGAGTTGGCCATTCCCATGCCTCCGATGGTATTCCCCCGTGATTCTCTGCAGCATCCTCTAAACTCAGCCGTCTGAATGTATCCAATCTGGACGCTGAATTTGACATAAGTAATACTTCACAAGTCACTTACCAAGAGGAAATGCGTTAAATTCAATTTCAAGCTGCACAAGTTTAAAGGTTTCCACCTCGATAGCTGAGTTGGCATCCCTCAACTCAGCGCGAAGCGTTTGATTGGATCGTCTTGACTGCTTAATGTCCAATCTGCACTGTGGTTGGTTAAAAGTAAGCAATTCTCACTCACCTCAATTGGCTGAGGGGCTTTATCACCTCTGACACAAATACCTCCAAGTCCTTGGATTGAGCCTCGTGCAATTGGGACAGGCTAACATTATTCTCATCCCACTTCAACAAGTTTAAGTCGTCGTTTTTGTACACCGAGGTGTTCAACTCGTCGACGAGGCTTTGCTCAATCGCCTGCTGCTTACGACAGGCGTCGAGCCAAATGACGAAGTGTGTTCGGAGCATCTGTGAGTCCTTTGTGCACTGTCTGGACCTGGCTAGGCTTTTGAGGCGTTGGTCGATCTCACTCATATCCTTCGTCACCTGAGCCTTCACCGCTTCAACCTCCTTCAAATTCGCGGGACGCAAGTGGCGAAATTTCATTCTGGCGTCCATCGATGCGAGGATTTAGCCAAACGCGACCCGTTAATAAAGCTAAATTTTCAGCAAAATAACTGACTTTTTTATATACGAAATATCATGTTTTACGTCTGCAGCAAACTATTTCAAGTTAACCATTACTTGAAGATTAAGACAAACGTACTGCCTTACAAAATGGTAAATATATCAATGTAAAAAAAAATCAGGTAATAATTTTCACATTAATTAAGTGACAACGAAAAAGAATTAATCTGCAGTACATTACTTTCAGATTTAGCATTAAAAAATTAGTTAGGTACAATCGTCACATTTTAGCAGCAACCTCAATGGTTCAAAAGAGCCAACCCTTCAAATGGTGATATTTAAATCATAATAAGTGACATGAATTTTAATTCGGAAACTTAGCTCGTCAAGCCACATGAACCTTCAAATGAAGGCTGTGGTAAAAAAACTCAAAATGTGCAACCGCTTATATTGTAGTTTAATTTATATGCATACGCAAATGTCATTTAAATTCCAGATGTTATTGATGTTTAAATGCAAGAATTCAATTTGATGAGGAATATACTGGATTCTAGGCTAACAGAAAAACATCAAAAAATACACTTTTTCGAAACCCTGTTAACCTGCTCCCTCCTTTGAAAAACTGTTCAAAAATTAATTTAATGACTGAAAATAAAAAAGCCAACCCAGCCTTTTAGCATAAAAGCTCACTATGTTGACAGATATTTAATTCAAAAATTTAACTTAAATAACTTTGAAAACAAGGTACCATTTCAATGTATAGAGCGATACAAAAATGTCCAATATTTTGTTTTATTAACTATTATACTCCAGATAGGATTTGTGTTATCATTTTTAGATTTTTTGCGAATATACATCTAAAATACATGCGTTTGGCTTCATGAATGTCTGTAAATAATACAACCACGGTATACTTTTGCACACAGACCTTGACGGTTAATGTGCTGCAATTTTTCAGCTGATTCTGAATGTTTCATATCATCGGATAATTTTGATTTGTTAATTTGAAGGTTACATTGATTGCTATGGTTAAGCTGGTTTAAATATCATATTGTGAAATCAGTCAAGAAAATGCACAAAACCTAGTTTATGCTTTTTAATTGTTAATCTAGTTTTTTTAGCACTTTATTTGTAAATTATTTGCATATATGTCATGCAATTATCTGATATCTTAATTAGACATTTTCATGAAAATCAATTTCGGATTTGGTTTTGCTATGGAACCGACGAGAGATATTACACATTCAGTGTCATAATCACCTCACAGATTACGTTTATTTTTGACTTTGTCAAATGACTCATACATCATAAAACGTACTTTAATGGATTTTGTTATTTCGACAATTTTACTGAATAAATTTTTTCCATGAATCCACGTGGGTTTTGAGTATATTAAAAATTAAATATTTGGCAAAATGTTTCCTGTTAAGTGAGAGGATAAAGCAAAATTCGTTTTACTAGATTACGCTTTCTAAAAAGCTGTTCATGCTGTTCAATATATGGAACTCGATGTTGCTCCCTATCTGCAATTCCTATTTGCGACTCCTCAAAAAAGTCCTTGATTAAAGAATAACTTTTCTTTAAACATTTTTTGTGAACATTAAAGTACATCTGAATAACGTTGCATTTTTTGCACCATTCACTAACTAGTACATGTCGTTTCGTCGCAGAAGCACATGGCTGCGTTTTATATGTTGTCTGCTAATGCATTGCTAGATCATCAGAACTTGTTTTTGGTGGTACTAAAAGTTCTGATGATCTAGCATCAGAACTTGCTTGTATATTGGTTCACTTATTGCTGATTCCAGAGCTACTCATGAGTCCTTTCGTCCATCCCAAGATTAGTAATGTGAATAATATTGTTGCACAACTGACGTAACTACATACTATGTTTCTTTGTTGCCACAGTTCTGTAACAATGCCGACAAAATAAAAAAGTTGATTTTGATACATCTCTCGAAACACATTAAAAGAGCGTAAATTCTTAAATTTGAAGGATATATTCCTAAGAAAGAGCATGCAAAAGTCAGTGTAAAAATGCTTTAGCGAATTACGGAGTGCCTATTTATCTAGAAAATGTTAGCCGCCCTTATCGTTCACGTCTTTTTCTAGATCAATTCAGGATTAAAATCTGGCATCCTTTTTGTTTGACATATGTCTGTGTGAACTAACTTAATATCTTACCTAAGCACACAGTTTAATTTAAATTTCACTGAATTCCCACCCCCGAAAATAATCATTATTCGTGATTTACAATTACAATCAATGAGAAACAAGCCCTCAACTTTCTAATCCCGTGTTTAAAAAACCTTCACTCAACGAATTTACATGACATTCGAGGCCTTTTTAAACATTCAGTTACCAATCATTGTGACCTTAGTCAAGTTGTGTTAATAGGTATACGCGGATTTTGCGTCTGCCGGCAGTTTGGTTATTTTCTTTTTAAAAATTTCTGTCTTCTGATAAAGTCGCTGGTTTGTTTAAATCAAAAACATGAAAGGATTTATAATTTCGTCAGGTGTCAATCAAAGTTGATTTTTTAACGAACGTGTTTGGGAGCAGCCATTGCGCTTCCTACAGAATTATAATATATTTTTAGCGATAAATCCATGTAGACATTCTATTTTCATGATTTTACCTCTTCCTATTAATCAATTATATCAGGTAAATACCGCTAAAATGACCTTCAGAATAGTGACCGAAAATGCGGCTAATTTGTTTTTTAAATCAATGTACAAATTTCCTATGCTGTCGTGGCACTAATTTCAGTTGTTACGGTGACGAACTTTGCTATAAAATCAATGCTAATGTTGTAATTCGCAACTAATAGACGAGGCGTATAACTTGACGCAAGATAATTTAATATAGCGTGCCCAAAGAAGACGTGCTGCATGTCAAAAGGCCGGTTATTTATCTCGTTCATCCAATTATATTTACCACCCTTGTTCATTGGCTGATTTTAAAAATGAAAAGTATTTCAGGCAATTTTGATCTCACTAAAATGATCGCAAACATTATAAGGGCTAATACGGATTGTTTTTTTGTAAACGCCATTCAAGCCGGGGCAGTTTGAAGGAGAGTTCTTTGGTAGCGCAAACAATCACATTTGTTTTCTTCTTGGGTGTTCCATTAATGACCGCCAAAATGATTACAAGTGTTTCGTACCTCGAAAAGTGAAGTTTGTGTGCGTACTTGTGCGTTTCGTAGAAAAATATTGTCCCCTGGTGCAACACACCACCGTGTGGCTTTAAATTCACACAAACATACTGCATTCATCGATCACACTAGGCTATGAGTTATCGCGAGGTGAAAATTAGCCCATATTTAGGACATGGTTGTAAAAACGCCTAGTTCCAGGTTAACCACTGTTAATTGACTTTTCTCAGATATTTTTCTCCTACATTTATAGAGAACTGCCAGTGTACAAATAAAATATTCGAAATAATTCTAGAGAAATGTGTTTTCATTTCTGATTGGCTAGCATAGTGTCTAAAACAGTACAAACAAACGGGCAAGCGTATGCAAGTTGCCACGTGGATTCTCGGATTTGACGTAATAACTCGATTAAATTAACCTTGAATCGCGTGCGTTTAATGAAGCCCAAACGCACACCACACAAACGCAATAAAGCGTTGTCTCAAATAACAAGTAATCAAGTTTGCAGGAAATGCTGGTCTACAGGCTACGAAAAAATTTAACCAGAATTGACTATCCAACATAAATCACAAACCCAGCTACCAGTCACGTGGTTGTACTTTCTGGTTATTTTCTATAGAATGCTTTGGGACAACGTTAGCACTAACAGCTACTCGCTCATTGGTCGACCGGCATCCAATCAACTGGTTTGACGTTGATTCGGAAGGCGAGTTTTAGTGTGCTTGTTCCTGCATAGTGCCAACTAAGATAGGACACATAAAATTGTTGGGAGCACACGTCAGGACACACAAAAACGTCTAATCTTGGGGAACCTTGCGAAATATTTGCAGGAGTTGAGATTTACTGAATGACACTATCTCGGAGAACACAATTAGAAAGGACCGTGTAGGGTGACCTTGACAGATAGAATAACTCAAATCAGGGGCCAGCCAATAGGGCGAGCGCGCGGTCAATATGAAATAGGCGGATAGGTGTGCAGAGCCTGTTCGACAGGTGGAAGATTCCAAAATCACCTTCTGCGCCCAATTCACCCAAAGGACAGGTTTATTTACATCACACTGAAATACAATTGTTAATTAAACCATGAACACTTTTCATCACACACTCACATACAGGTCCATGACCGAAGCCAAATTGAGGGTATCACTCAGGCCTCAATCGACATGAATTAAATCGTCGACGTACGCCCACGCCACCCCCAGCTGTTTAGCCGCTGTTCGATGTTTCGTGTTCGTTCCGGCATCAAGCAAATCAGCCGTATCAGTTGCCTTCACTGCTACAGGTCGTTCGAGTTACCCAAACGGCGCATCACCTCTTAAAAGCGTTGAGTTAAATAATTCTCCAGCCACTGGAACGAGTAGGCATTACAGTACGGCTTTGAAAAATTAAAATCTTAACACAGAACTGCAAAAGCCAACCAATTTCAGGGAATCTTGTTTTTGACTAATCACACCTGTATCCGCTTGTTTAAATCGACAACAAAATACGGGTTACAATCACGGTATACCATGTTCACATCACTTTGTTTTAATCCTTTGACTGTACACAAGAGCCAATAGGAATTAGTTCACACGACGAGCTGTGCTTAATTGGAACGCAGGCATTTTTGTTATTGTTTTCGTATTCCTAATCGATGACTTTGTTCCAACGCAATTAACATCGATGTGTTTATCTGAACTGAAACCGCGTAAACAAGCGGTGTTTACACACGTGCAACCAAATTTAGAAAATCGAATCTACTCTGCAACAAATTGTTACTGTAAGTAGAATGCGAAGCCAACTTATCACCAGGACAACCAGCTTCATTGTTGGCTTATATCGTAATAAACATCACGGAAAACTGAATGAAATTCTGGCATTATAGACTATTCGAGGCAGAATAATTAAGCTAATGCCGACACAAGATCTCGCAACCTCGTAAA
The DNA here is from genome assembly GCA_900604375.1 of Mesocestoides corti. Lineage (NCBI taxonomy): Eukaryota > Metazoa > Platyhelminthes > Cestoda > Cyclophyllidea > Mesocestoididae > Mesocestoides > Mesocestoides corti. The sequence goes on along the minus strand of UXSR01005321.1, from coordinate 76,470 downwards.
AAAACAGCAGACCAGAATTCCACGTGAGAAAGTTCCTCGTGAATAATTGGTTTCTGACACGGTCGCAATCGACTTTATATGTAACCATTGACTCCAAATTGAGATTTCGATGTGGGAGGATTTAATTTATTCTGTAAAAACTTTTATGGTTAATTGCTCTTATCGCAAAAGGTATCGAACAATCAGAAAGCCACGTTATAGTTTCCAGGAGTCGTTTGTCATACGACATCCAAGGTGGAATGCCTCGCAAGTCGACAAGACTCGACGCTCGCCGACAGCATGTGAACCGATGGAATGGAATCGTACACACTCTGCGACCCACCAAAAGACTGCAAATAACTTCAAACATTCGCCTTGGGAGCCCAACCCACCTGCTTAAAGTGGTTTGGAGTCAGTCTGCGAAGTAGCATCAGCAAAGGGCGCAGATGTCACGACAATGCGAAAACTGGTGCGAACAACGTCCCACAGTACATAAACGACACACACACACCAAAGACAAAATCACACCTTGTGAACACCCTCCGAAATTAGCATTTGCTAGCAACAAGGTGATCGACCACGACCCCACGAAGAGTCAGACGAGACCAACTACCCAACGCCATCACACCTTGGTCGAGCATAAATTCCGTCTGTGCGCACGAGAAACAAGCAAAATTGCCGAATAATCGATCTATAATACAGTACGGTACATTGCTTATGCAGGTGTGTGTGCGTGTGTGTATTTGTGGGTGGGTTTCGCTGACGCATGCTCTTCACTGTCAATCCACAAAAGACCTTCACGTGTGGGAGGAGCAGGGAGAGAGAGAGAGAGGGAACGAACGGACCGCTATCAATCAAAAAGTCGATTTTCAAGTGGTAGAAGAGAGGTGTGTATTAGCGGCACAAAAGCAAGTTCGAGATGGGGAGAGGGCCGAACGAGGAACACACGTAAAATACATTGTTTCAAGGAGCCGCGAGATAGAGAGCTAGGCATTGGGGTTGACGGGGCGTGGGTGGGTGGGGGAGGAGGAGCCAGGTGTAGAAAGTGAACAAACCAACTTCACACACACACAGTTAACCGGACAGTGGAGGTATTTGTGCCTATGATGCATCAAATTAGCGCGCTCACAGGCGCACCAATCGCTATCATTGCGACGACGAAGGCTGTAACAGGGCCTGCTGCTGCTGCTCATCGCCTGCTGAGCTGGAGGGGGGCATCGATGTGGCGCTGGGATTGCACCCCACACCACCACCACCACCGCCGCTGGTGTTTGCACCACTCAATGACGTCATCTGCTGTTGTTGTTGCTGTTGTGGTCGGATTTGAGGCGGAAAATTGGGCTGAGAAGGCGGAAAAGCTGGCGGCATCATCCAATTGGTCCCTCCGTTGTTCAGTCCGGCGGGATTCGCGCTGGCGCCGCCGCCGCCACCGGGCGCTGATTGGTTCGGCCAGGGACAGAGATTGGCCAAGGCTGCGACCGCGGCAGCTGTGCTCGCCATGAGGGACTGCTGCTGCTGTTGCTGGTGACTTGGTCCGCCCGATACACCCAGACCACCTCCTACAGAAGTTGACAAAGGAATCATCACCACGAATAAGTAAAGCTATATCCATTACAGGAACTTAAACTAGTGGAAGCGACACTCACCAACGTTTTGTGACCAGAAGGCGGGATGAGGGCTTTGGTGGTGGAGAGGGGTGGACCAGGAAGCGTTTGAACCGGAAGGATCTTGATTAGACTGCTGCTGTTGCTGTTGCTGCTGTTGCATCAGGAGAGCCATGAGAGCCTGATTGGCGGCAGCGGCGGCCACGGCACTTTGACCGCCGCCGCCTCCGCCGCCACCGCTAAACGGCGACTGATTCGTGCCGACAGTCGCCATGGAGGCACTGCTGCTGGGCACAACGGAGGACGAAGCAACTGACGCCTGATGGCAGCGTCGCCGTTCAGCTCCAATCGGAGTGGGTTGTGGGTGAGGCGGCTGCTGAACTGCAGGAGATCCACCTCCTCCTCCGGTCGCCATGGCAACGGAAGGGAAGCCGTAATTGGAAGGACCGCCACCTACGCGTACAGAAATTATAACAAATACAATATCACGTGGCATAAGTGTGGCGACACAGCGCACAACGTCAAAATCGATGAAAATTGGCACATATAAAAGTACACAAAAGGACCAGTACCCGGATATGGCTGTCCGCTTCCGCCGAGGTAGCAGCTCTGATCAACCGGCTGTTGCGAGGACGACAATCCCAAACCGAAGGACTGGTGGTGATGCATGTAGGCCTGTTGAGACTTCGTGTGGAGGTTTTGCGACTGAACCAACTGTTGATGCACCGGATTCAACCTTGAGGGAAGGTAGGCGCTAGAGGTGGTGTTTCCAGAGGCGGCGGCGGAGGCTGCGGCAGAGGGGGCCGGGGTGGTGCCACCGTTAGCCAGACCATTGAATAACGAGAAGTCACGCTGTGGAAAGGCGTTGCCGTGTCCAGCGACAGCAGCAGCAGCCGAAAATGCTGCGGCGTAGGCCTCCGAGGGTGGCGCACCATTGAGTTTGGGGTTGTTACCGGTCTGCTGCGACAACCTGTAGCTCGACTGCAGGTGGGATGGGAACAGCGGGGTCAGCGGCTGGTCGTCGATTGTGGACGAGGTGCTGTCGAAATTGCGCATACTCATGGTATTTTGAAGCAAGTGTGCGTAATTAGGGGTGGGAGCTGTGTAGTCATAGGAACCGCCCCCACCGAATGCGCTGTCAGTTCCGTTGGCACTGAAGTCTGACCACATGCCGTGTGAGGACGCGGAATCAAACTGACTCGATGGTGGCTGATGCTGCAGTGTCGGGTGCTGGGAGGTCGCAAAGAGCGAATCAAGGCTGTCGGTGGGCTGAGTCGACGCCTGTGGCTGACTTGGTGCCGAATTGATCGAAGTAGGTGCCTCAGACGGGGTGCTGAAGAGGGACTCGTTGCCGAATGCTGAACTCACGGACACCCGCTTCGTGGGAGTCACCGCTGAGCCTCCAGCTGAATCGGTCAGGCTCGTAATGACTGGGGTGATGAAGGCCGTGGTAGCAGCAGCAGCCCCAGCGTGACGGTTGGCGCTCCTCTCCGAGCCAGGGGCTCGAGCGAAGGGACGCGAGGACCCAATCGGAGCAACTGGAGTCCGCGATACCGGCGTGGACTTTTGGGCCTGTGGCAGCGGCGTTTCGACCGACGATCCACCAACCAATGGCTCTACAGGAGTTTGCGCTTGGGGCTTCTCGACGATGGCAGTGGGAAGTGGACCCAAAGACGTCGAAACGGGCTGCTCCTCGGACTGTGGCGTGGGCAGACTCATTTTGCGAGGCGGCGAGTCCGGAGGCTTGCTGGTGGAAACAGTGGGTGTGAATGAAGTGGTGGAGGTTGAGAGCGGTGGAAAGCTCTGGTCATCGAGAATAGTGACAGGTGCGGTGGAGAACACGGAGTTATTCGTGGAGGTACTTGTAAGCGCAGCAATAGTAACCGCTAGGAGGGAGACTGGAGTGCCTAGTGGGGGCTGTGAGGTAGAAGGAGCGGCCACGGGAGCAGTAGATTTGCCCTTCTTGGTATCTTTTGCTTGTGTGGTTGGAAAAACGCCAGCAGCAGCCACCGAGGCAAAGTTGCCTTTCTGTATGGGCGCTCTTGTCCCAACCCAGGAATTGGACGTGGCGCCAATCTTGGCGACATTACTATTGTTGGAGGTTGAAGCCTTCAGGGTGAGTGGAGTGGCCAGCTTCGCCATGAGAGGTTGTGGAGTGGGTAGACTTTGAAGAGAAGGGATCTTCGAAGCAGTTCCATTGCCTGCTGTCCTCCGGGAAGTTGTGCTTCCGGTGCGTGTGGAAACGGACGAGGAAGTTGAAAACGGCGCAGGAAAGCCCAGACTTTGACTCAACTTCGAGGACTTGGACTTCGCGATGACCTCGTTGCCGGCCAGAGCACCACTCAGCAGATCCTGGATGATTTGATAGGTCCGCTGGACGGTGTCGGCAGGACCCCGCAAGTACACCATCCTCTCGGTTACCTCGTCACCTCGCGCGCTCTCAATATCGATCTGGATGCCGGACATGTTACGTAGGGCGCTAACAACAGCACCACCTTGTCCAATGATCTTTCCGATGTCGTGTTTTGAAACGGAGAGGGCGACTTTTCGTTTAGCTGAGCTCCCCGAACCGGAGGGCCCAGTTGTCTTCCAGTCGGTGGTCGCGGAAGACGATGGAGCGTCCGATTGGTTGGCCGCTGCGGATCGATGGCTCCGGTTGCTACTGGCGGGCTGAACGACGAGCCATTCGCTGTTGTTGCCGACAGAGCCAGCGTCAGGAGAGTGCTCGAACGGTGTGGGATCCCAGTAGGCGGCTTCGCAGTCGAAAGACGCCGGTGGATCGCAACTCGCGACGCTAGCAGGTGGAGAGGCCATTGCCGCGGTCTCGCGAGACGGCGACGCGGCTCCCGCTGCCGGTGCCGCGTTGGCAACTTCAGTGCGTTTGGAGGTTCGCTGGGCCTGCTTCTTCGTCCGGTGTTTCTCCCGCTTCGACTCGGTAACCTGCGCCGACTGCAGACTCTTAGCCAATTCAGCCTCCCTTTCGGAGTCCGGTTTGGTCTGGGGCTCAACTTGCGCCAGTGATTGGTGTTTGCCCTTTTTCTTCACCGGTGCGGCGGCTGGTTGGTCTGATGAGGTTGATGAGGGATCGGGCGACTCGTTGGACGCCAGTTTCCTACAAACCAAACAAAATGCGGCTATGAGATAATGCGGACAATGCGCCATACGCGACAACCACTTATGCATACGAACACGCACGCACGCACGCACGCGCGCGAACACACGTCAAGAAAAACATCAGTGTGTAAACCATACACAATGGGATGAGTCAGGTAAGCTAGCAGACTTGCCAATGAGGCTTGGACAAAAACAAAAACACGTTGTCAGACGAGCGCACGGCCAACCATTAGCAGGGCGCACGTTCGATTGGACAATTTTACACGATGACGTAGAAGCTGGATCAAAACACCGACGATGCGTTAAAATAACCCAGATTTTGGACATCACTGCCTAAGCGTCTACGCCTAACCGGTGCCTTAAATTTGACCATTCCTGTAACAAAAAGACACAAATTTACCAAATCGAAACTTACGCGGCAGAATGAGCATCCGCGGTTTTCGAGATGGCCTTCTTCGACACGACCGATTCATCAGCACTGCCATCAACGCCACCGGACGTTACCGTCGTCGTCGTCTTCACTTTCGCGGCCTCGGCGGCAGCAGCGGCGAGGGCCGCGCTCTCCTGTTTTGCCTTGCGCTTGTTCCTCTTCCGCTCGCGTTTGCGCGCCTGCATGGCCTCCTTGTTCGCGCGCTCCTCCTCCTCCTGTTCGATCTGCTCAAGCAGCACGTCGGCGTTCTTGCGCGCCTCGCCCTCCTGTTTCTCCTTGGCTGCGGAGATGATCTTCCGGCACTGCTGGCACCGCTCGGCTAGCTCCTGGCAACGCAAACAACTCGGTGTGAGCGGTTACACGCTAGGCCCACAACCCCCCAGATCAAGCACCGTGACACTTGGTCGAGCCAGCGATGTGCAAACAGAGCGTTCTAATCGCGCGGCAAGGGTTTGTCTCAGGGATTGAATGCACAATAACAGGCACCGCGTATTTACTCAAAACTAGACCATAGTAACCGTTGCCATGGCCGAGTGTGTAAGACGAGACGTTCTTGCGAGCTAACACAGCAACTTATTCTGTGCATAAAAACACCTCACTTCAGACGAAACAAACTACGAAAAAAAGGCGAAGAAGTGCATATTCGACGATACCCTGCAACTGAGTGAACACAATGGCACCATTTGAGATTTTAAAGTTGGACAACATTGTACTCGTAAAAGAAAAAGTTGCAGCTATGCCTGACAAATGAGTATCCTTTCAAGAATTACTCAAAGGCTAATCAGCGAAGTTAATAAAGCTGTCAAAAATGACGTTGAAACAAACAATGGGGCCATTCAACTTGAACACACACACACACACCCCACGCGCACGAAGCGGTGCACAAAGTGTGGATGCGACGGAGATAAAAATTTTATGTCGGCAAATTTACGAGGCGTTTTATGTGTGCTTACGAGGTCACACGACGCAATGACGTGACCTCGTTTGTGAGAACGGAGGACGTTCACACACGCGCGCGCGCGAGCGCGCTGAGCGAAGCGAGCCGCCGCTAGCGAGGTCAATCCGACTGAAACGGACTTGGCTTAGAGCAGCACGTGAACACCACCGCTGGGGTTAATAATGAAGCACGTGGTGAGCAACGAAAAAGTGCGTTTGAGGGAAACAGTAAGACCACAAATGGACTGGGGAAATGGGCGTTTCCGCACACACACACACGCGAGACATCGGCCCAAATGTGTTGCGCGTGTACACTAAATTGCGTCAATCAAACAGCATTAGACGCGGTGGCGTGAGCAACAGCGCTTATGCAAAACAGGCATAACAACAGTCCGACTTCATTGTCACCAAGACCAAAACTGCGGCGAAGTTACCGTCATGGCTTCAAACCACTTCCGAACGGCGCTATGTGCGTGTTATTAAAGGGGCAATTGTTCCGGTACACGCACTAAAGTACACCCTCTAATGACACCTACGATCGGGCTTAATGGGGCACCACGAACAACTAAACAAGCCGTTTGCAGAACTGCCGCAGAGCAAAAAGTAGGTTGATGACAATCCCGCGAACGATGCGTGGAAACCGCGTTTGGACAGGGTCGAGGTTTGTTTACCTTGGGCTGTAAAACATGGCGATGACGGCAAGAAGGCGTGCAGGGCTTTATGTGGAACCACATGCTCCACTGGTGTTTTATGACGCAGTAAAAAAAGGGGGACACGCTGACGAGCCGTTCCGGAGTCGAGCGGCTACGAGATAACCGTTTACGCACAAAGATAACTATCAAAGAGGCTCGTGTTCTTACGAAAATACCCTGAAATGCCTTGTCTCCGGGACTTACGTCAAAATCGACATTCCTGAGGGGGACACTTAGTAAGGGGGGTGAAATAGACGATGGGATCGGATCAATACCGAGAAGCATCCCTAGGTTCTGACTCGGGTCGATGCCATCCACACACACATCCTCGGGATTAGGGAGAATAGGTGGGAGAGCATCCAGCTTGGATTGGACCAAATTTGGTGGTGGATAAAGGTAATCCGATGGTGGTTTTTTCGCTGTGGCTGCGGACAGTCGATGGGTCAGCATGGTGACTTCATGCGGTGTGGAGAAAAGACGAGTCCTAGTGCGAGACCCTTCGACGGATGATCGGAGGGTGAGGGTGTCGGGACTGGTACCGTTGGTTCGCGGAAAACTGCGGAATAGTAGGTAGGGAAGAAAGGCCACTGCACTTCGACGAAAGCACCAATCGAGGCGGAAGAAGTTGATCATCGAAGTTGCAAACAGAACAGTGCCACAGCGCAGGAGCCGTTCACCCTGTGTTCGCTGCCTCGCGAGTAGTCAGCACACACTAACCCAAGACTGCCTGCCTTGCGCAAGTACGTGCACGCACGCACCCACTACCGCACGCGCGCGCAAGCGAGGCTACGACCAGCCAATGAGAGGCGTCGACGAAGGCTTCGCGAAGCCTCATTGGTGAGAACGCGGTGGTGACTAATGCGACACCAGTGAGGCCAACTGGGAACTTGCACGCCCACTCAGCTAAACCGAGCGACTACGCTATCACGCCAACGCGAGGGACTAACACCACGGTGGGGTTGGGGTGTGGGGGGAGGGCAATTCATAATCCAATGATCAGGCGACGCGAGCGTGATCAGTGGAACTTTGTCCTTGAGTGCGGGAGTGCTCCACCAAAACTCGGTTTATTAAAAATCGACATTTAGTTGATCTTATCAACAGGGGTGGTTGAGGGCACCGTGATACGCTTAAGGGTACGAAAATTGTACGAGCGCGAAAAAATGCAAGGGAGTGAGTGACGAGACACCATTTAGAAAGCCATAAAAGCCAAAAATATCCCATATCCCGAAAAAAACAAAACGGAAAAGCTGCTTTATTGGTCAAGGGAACGCGACCAATCACCTTGTCTGTCGCGATGACCTTGATGTGGCGCAGACAATCCTTGTCAGAGGGGAATTGGGTGACGTGTTGCACCAGCAAGCTGACCACCTTGACGTGACCCTTGCGGAACGCCGCCATGAGGCAGCTGACCTTTCGATTGTCCTGGCTGTTTACGTCGGCGTGTGCCGAGATCAGACTCTCGACAACATCCAGGTGGCCACCTGAAATGCGGAAATACACCCGATTAGCGTGCCTCCGTGTCCACGTGGTGTGACGCAGCGACCGAGTTGCTAAAAGTGCTTACCGTTGCAAGCCAGCCACAATGAGGTTGCGCCCTTCTTGTTGCGAGCTTCAACAACGGCACCGCTAAAAATCGAACCACGAAATAGTAGCTACTTATAATTTGTAAGTACAAAGATCGTTTAAAAATAACAGCACTGGAACGCACTGGTTAAGCAAGAGATTGACAAACTCCGTCTTCCCCTTGTCCGCGGCGATTGTCAACGCAGTGTCCCTCGAACTGAGCACAGGCAGGGCGTTCACGTCAGCGCCGTGCTCCAGCAGGATGTAGCCGACCTTGACGTGGTTGCCCGACGCGGCCTCCATGAGCGGAGTGAGGCCGGTCTTGGCGCGGTGCTCGATGTTGGCCTTGCGCTCGACCAGCAACTTCACGACCTCGTGTTGCCCCTGGAAACAGGCTAGCGTCAGGGCGGTGTTGCGATTGGTCTCGATCTGCGCGTTGATGTCAGAGCCGTGCTCCAGCAGGACGCGCACCGCGTCGGTGTAGCCGTTCATGGAGGCGAGCATGAGCGGCGAGATGCCCAGCTTCGAGCCGGTGCGCGAGTTGATCTCGGCGCCGTGGCGCAGCAGCAGTTGGATGACGTCCACGAAGCCGCCCGACGCAGCCAGACTCAGCGGCGTGTAGTCGGAGAAGTTGCGGTGCTCCTTGTTCGCCCCGCGGTTCAAAAGGTCTTCGGTAATCTGGTGGGAAAGACAGAAAAAAAGCCACGTTGCAACTCGACGACGCTCGCGGAAACATGCTCTCGCCTGGTGTGACTACGAACTCACCTCCAGGCGTCCGTGTGAACAGGCGATTGACAGAGCAGTGTCCTTGGTGCGCTCCACTTGAGCCTCAATGTCGGCGCCGTAGTCGAGCAGCAGGGAGACGATTTGGCGCTGGTTGGCGTACACGGCAGTGTGCAGGGGGGTGTGCGACTTCTTGTCCCGGTGCTCCTTGTCCGCGCCCCGGTCCAGCAGGAGACGCGCCAGATCGACAAAACCACCGCTGCAGGCCAGCGTCAGCGCGGACTCCATGGAGGACTCGATGCACGCGTTGATGTCCATCTGTTGGTTGATTGCTCCAGCGCTCGACTGGACGGTCGGTGGAGGCGGCGGCGGGGGCTGGGGTGTTGCCGCAACCGCCGCTGCCGCACAACTCATCAGCTGATCGTACAGCGCTGGACCCACAGTCGGCGTCAGGCCCTGTTGTGATGGCGGTGGAGGTGGCGGTGCTGTTGCTCCAGACGATCGCTGGCAGGGCGGCACAACGCTTGGCGACGACAGCGTGATGGCTTGTGCCAACGAATGTGCTACCTCCAGGGGACAGGTGGCTACCTAAAGCAGAAAGCAATGTCTACGTGAACAATTGTGGACGTCCACCCCAGTGGCACCCAGATATATCGATCGCTAGTTTTGTAATAGTTCAACCATCCTACACCTATTTCACGGCCTGACTTGACGTTATCGATCTGTCGGGTGTCACCAGTCTAGTCAGTAAAGGCAAGTAGAGACTACCAGACGCACATCTTCACAGGCTCCTTTGGCGACAGGCCGGACCTGCTGATAGTAGGCCGCATTCGGTGGACCAACGATGGACGGTGTGTCAATGAGCTGCGTGGAGGAGCTGAGAACGCTGCTGCTACCGCTGCTGCTGCTGCTGGTGGTGCTTGAACTGCTGCTAGCCGAGCTCCTTGTCGACCCGGCACCACCGCCACCCCCGCTGCCAGACAGTGACGACGAGGACGCAAAAGACGGCGACGCCGTAGTCGTGGGAGACGACGTATTCGTCGGCGGCGGTGGTGGAGGCGGAGCGAAGAGATCGCGCACAGCCGCCTGGCACACCTCCATCAGGTCGCCGGTGCCGCACGCCGTGGCAGAACCACCACCGCCGGCCGCGGCTGCGCACTTCATGAGGCGCTGGAGATTGGTGAAGGCAGCGGCTGCAACGGAGGCGTCCTGGCTGTCGGAGGGCTGACGGCCGGCCGCGCGGACGGCGTTGATTGGACAAGTCATGACTGTGCCGAGGCGATGCAGAAACTCTGTGCTGTCACCCTTCCAGTCGTGGAAGAGAGCCTGCAAGGGGTTGGGAAAGCGTTCAACATTTTCCCCTTCTTACCAAATCAGTTCCATGCCCAAAGTAATCTGGTGCTAAGGCCACGGGTTCGTGGTACCATTTATTTGCAGCACAATGTGTGTGTGTGTGTGCGTGTTTTGCAAAAACACGTGATTCGGGCGATGATTCTGTTCGTGTTTGTGCGTTCACACACACGCAGAAACCATTTGAATCGCGCTAAATACACACACACACATACATAGTGTTAACGCCCTCACGAAAACCAATGCCATGGAGACACTAAACTGCCCAATGCGATTAGGGGAACAATGAGTGCCCAATCGATACAGGAGTCTCAAATCTACAAATAGCTCAGCAGCACCGTGGTAGGGGCGTGGCGTGTCTGCCCAGCCGACGGTTACAAGCTAATTCATCCAAACTTACCATTAGCCTAGAGCTGAGTTCATCGGTGCATGCGGCGTGCGACAGATCACCGATGCTGTCGATGGTGGTTTCCTCGCCAACAGCCAGAGCCTCCATCGTGGAGGTCGTTGCTGCGGTCGCCGTCGACGCCAACTGTTGCGGTCGAGCACTTGGCTTCTCGGATGAGGAGGAGGTGGTGGTGGCTTTCGAGGGCTTAACCTGGCCCTTCTCCTTCGTCTTCTCCGAGGCACCGGCTTGTGGTTCACCTGGAGGGTTCAAATCAACAACCTCGGTGAGGTCGAGAGTGGGTCGCACCAATTTCGTCATTCAACGAACAGTGACTTACCGGCAAGAGATTGGGACGCCAGGGGAGACTGCTGTGCGCGCGATGCGGCTCCATCGGCCCAGCCGGCCGCGTAGGCGTTGGCCAGAGCCTCCTTCAGCTGCGGGTGGTGTGGCGGGTGGGCGCTGAGGGCCTGGCGCACGGCTAGACCCGCGCGTTGCTGTTGTTGGTGGATGGCCACGGCGGCGGCCGCAGCGGCGTGCTGGTGCATCACCGCAGAAGCAGCCTCTCCGAGTTGGGGCGACACCACGGCGATGCCGGGACTGCCGTTCTGCAATTGGGGGTGCTGTGTCGGTTGCTGTGGCAACGGCGGAGGTGGAGGAGGAGGATGAACCGTCGGCATGGGCATGGAGAGGCTCTTGGGGTAGTCGAGGATCATGCGGAGAACAGCGGGTGAACCGGACCGCGCTGCTTCAATCAGCATGGTGCAACCGTCGCGAAGTTCGTAGTGCGGATTAGCGCCATTCTTCAACAGATACTCAACCACCTAGGGAAGATAATAAAACAATAAGTCCCCTATTTATCGGAGGTTCCTTGGGTTGGTGGACACCCTGCCCTACCTGAACGTGTCCACCGTTGCACGCCAAGGAGAGCGCGGTGGCCTCGTTTTGACTGGTCGGCTGGTTGACAGAGAAGCCCCATTCAACGAGCAGCTGCACCACCTCGAGGTGTCCGGAACGAGCGGCCTTCATGAGGGGTGTCTTGCAGCCCTCGATGACCAGAGGCTGGCCCAAGGTGGCACCCCAGTTGAGCAGCTCTTTGCAGACCTTCACGTGACCGTTCTCTGCGGCGTAGTGCAGCGCCGTGTCACCCGAGGTTGTGATGGAATTGACATTAGCCCCCTGGTGGAGCAGACGGCGAACTAGCTCCAAGTGGCCCTCCTGCGCGGCTTCCATGAGCGGGGTAGAGCATCCAGTGTTGCCGACTTCTATGTCTGCGCCAGCCTTCAGGAGCATCTCGCAGACCTCGATGAAACCACCGCAGGCGGCGAGAGTCAAGGCCGTCTCCTGAGTTTCCTCTGTCTTGGCATTCACGTCAGCACCTGAAATTATAATAATGCAAGCGTTAATGAACATTGCAGCCTGGATCGAGTCATCGTGGTAATAGCGTTTGGACACTGACCAGCAGCCAGAAGCACAGCGACAGTATCCTCGTGGCCCTCCCTGGCAGCCTCCATGAGCGGAGTGTAGCCCTCGTCGTTGACCTCTTCGATGTCAGCCTCGTAACCGATGAGGAGGTGCACAAGCTCAGTGTGGCCGCCACAGGCAGCCAGAGTGAGCGGAGACTCAAAGCTGTCCTGGGGGATGTTGACGTTGGCGCCGTGGGCGAGAAGGAGTTTCGCCACCTCCACATGACCCTCCATGGCGGCCTCCATGAGCGCCGTGTGCATCTCATCCGTGCGGTGCTCGTGGGAGGCTCCAGCGTCTAGCAGAAACTTCACCATTTCCGCGTGACCCTGCAAGAAAGAGTCATCGACTTCAAGCCAACAGTTTCCGAGTCGATCACTGGTGGTCATTCTCACAAGCTAATATCGTCGACCGCGTGCTTGTCTGAACCAACAACGCTTTTTGCCGTGGATGCGATGTTGTGATGCGCCCTAGCGTAATAATCAGTTACTCTAGTATCGAGAACTAAAATGAGACTCATTTGAACTAAGGCCACGTGAGTAGTCCAACCTGATTGGCTCACGCCAAGGTCTTGACAATTTGATTGGTAAGGGTCATAGCAATCGTTCTGTGTGATGTTAATAACGCGTAATCATTTAGCAGAACCCTTGTCACGTGCACACATACCATGCATTGATAGGAGACTGATGGCCGGATGTTAGATTGTGAAGGTACGTCAACATACCTTAAATAAGATGTGTACGAAGTCCCAGGGGTTCAAAGTGACACCACAAACAGAAGACCCAGGTTCACGACTCTCACATGGACTCGCAACCAGCCTACCACTAACTCCACGGCACGCACACAGCACACGTGTCAATCACACATCACGTCAACACTCACAACCACACGACAGTCGCTGTAATCAAAAAAACAACACGGACTGAAGCCTCGTGAAGGCCAATGAACATGGTGATCAATCTTAGTCCGAGGGTGTAAACTCATCAGAGTACCACAACTCAGAAGTTGGATGGTATTTCACCTCCTAGAAACCTCGCGCAAGACGACTGGGGTTGGTGTGGCCACAAATCGGTCAAAATTTCGCTACCGTAGCGACTGACGACTTTTACCAATTTGATTATACCTGCTTCGTACAAGGCCAAAAAAACTATAACAAGTTATATCAATGATATTGCCTACTATAAGTTTGGTTGATGAGGCACAGGCATTTGTTTCTGCAAATGTAAACACAAGCGCATTGGTAGCAGCTGCATGCATCCAAAACACGCTAACGCAATGCCATAAAAGCACTAGGACTGGAAATTAAATTATCCGAACTTTAGGACTTGATTCCGAATTTTAGTAATAACACGTGTTCGACGACAACAACCATGCGTCAGTACGACTACAAAAAACGAACCAAACTATTTCGCTAACAGTGAATCTTGTCGATTTCGGTACTTCAGATATTGGAGGTCAATTAGTAATCCAAATCAACCAGTGATGTGTGACCTACTTAACCTCAGACGTCTACATTGTTTTAAAAATGATGTTCAACTAGAGGAGCATGCACATTAGTCCTAGCATTGACTTGTGAAGCCGTTAATTACATACGCATTCAAGGAATGTGCATGCCCTGCATTACACCAAGAATGTACATTATGCGCAAAAACCAATTTAACATCATCCGATTGTGCAACCTGGAAAATACCTAGAATGGACAGGCATGGAAGCAACAGGTGCGACGATTCGCTCACTACTTTTAAATTGCAACACGAAAGAGTGATTTAACAGAACGTACCTTGTAACTGGCTAGAGTTAGCGCTGATTCCTTAAACTCCGTGGAGTGAGTATTTATGTTCGCGCCGTGTTCAATAAGGCACCGGGCGACCTCGATGTGGCCGTTACTCGTAGCCTCCATCAGAGGCGTGTGGCCGTTTTCATTCTGCTCTTCTAATGGGCTACCATGTTCTAGCAGAAGCTTAACACACTCGAGATGACCGTTTGCGGCTGCGTAATGAAGCGCTGTGTAGCCGGTGTTGGTGGTTTGAGAAACAGAGGCACCATATTGGAGAAGCAGTTTTACAACACAATCAAAGCCCTCCTTAGCTGCTTCGATAAGTGGAGTAGACTCGATCTTCTTCTCCTTCATATTAGGGTCAGCCTAAAGAAAGATCAAGTAGGAGGGAAAAACTTACACCGCGCTGCAACAGAAGCTCTACGATGGGAACAGAGTTTTTGGCGACAGCACGAGCTAAGGTTGTCTCTCCATCAACTCCAATGTCATTGATGTCGCATTCAGCAGAGGTTAGAAATGACTTAACCGTTTCTTCATCGTTCTTTAAACAAGCTTGGATTAGGGAAAAAGTTCGACTAAACAGAAGATTATACTTTAATGACAAATTTGTTACCCATTATCATCGTTCATTGCTGGAATTATTAACTCTTTACTGATTTCATTCCAAACGGCAGCGTCAGTAATGCGACGCCCGTCCTTTAAAAGCATGTTCTTGATAGGCGCATTTTGAAGAAATCTGCACAAGTTCAGGCGTGTTTCAGGGCACAATTCTGTAAGATTTTCATCAAACTAAGAAGTAAATAAAGCGAATGAATAAATAAATTAAATATTAAAGGGTCGATAAGCTAAAGGTTATCCAAAATTTAAAAAAATAATCAACAAAATATATCTTGGTTGATAGCGACACGTCTAATAGCAGCAGATCGCAGCAAAATGGATATACAACACCCACGACGATATTGCATGTAGTCATACACATAACTGGAATCACGTGTTACGAGAATAGGCAAATTTCAAGCGATAAGTTTACATTGTACAGGACAAAGTCGGATGCAAAGCTTTCTTATTCGCGAAATTAAGAAGGAAGCAAATCAGCCGACGACAATGACTTTGAACCACATGGAAGGACAATTTCGATAACAATAACGGAAGTATAAAAGCTACACGTTTCACGGATAACGATAAAAAATTGCGCAACCCAACCTTTTACTAACAGAAAACGTATGCATGTTGCCGCATTGCAAATCCTCGAAACTATGGTAAGATCATTATGATATCACAATAGGTCACCGGCTGCACCATTAAGTCCGTGCAGAGCACATACAAAACCCAAGCTATCTGAGGACGACAGAATTGCTCGAACTTCTCAGACCACGCATTCTCAGCAGTAGACCGTGACAAATTTTATACGACATCCAAACGATTTCAAACTCGTGCATAAATAATTGCCTAGAACTTACCTGGAAGTTCGGCATTATTGAGAATTTAACACATGCGAACGCGCGTGCCAAGAACCACAAAACCTCTACGCCTCAATTTGAGAATGCCGCTTTTTTCTTTAACTGAGGTAATAATGAAACACCATTTTGCAAGACAAATAAATAAGCGTTTTTAATGATACTAATGTTAGTTTAACTTCGTTCATATAATTTTTAAAAAATATTCAAACTTATAATGACGGTGACAAAGAATGATGTCTGGGTGCCATATGAACTGCTCTAAAATTTTCCGCTGAAATAAACGTACACAAAAATAGTAAACATTTGCCAATGTTACTTTTTAGTCTGGTTTATAGAGCAAAATCATTGTACAGTTAGATTAAATCATATTTGGACCAGTCTAGCTTAATCTAAAATATAACTAGAGCATTGATTTACTAACCTCTTAGAATATGTGCGTTTTAGTCTAGGGACACCCATTTTATGTCAATCAGTCAGCTAAAATACTATCTCCTGGGATAAATTGTATATGTAGTAAATCAGCTGCTCTTATAGCTTCTGGTTGAAAAATTTGTTTCTTAGCTTCGTGATAGTTCATGACGTAGTTTGTGAAGTATAG
The DNA here is from genome assembly GCA_900604375.1 of Mesocestoides corti. Classification (NCBI taxonomy): domain Eukaryota; kingdom Metazoa; phylum Platyhelminthes; class Cestoda; order Cyclophyllidea; family Mesocestoididae; genus Mesocestoides; species Mesocestoides corti. The sequence goes on along the minus strand of UXSR01005321.1, from coordinate 60,395 downwards.
GTATGGTTATTTCAAAGTGCTTAAGTCTCGGGGATTTTGCAATACTATTCTTCTATAAATAATAACTTTTGATTGATGAAATGCTACATAACAGCCGCCGATAGTAACACTGAAATTTTTCATGTTGGTTTGCTATTAATTAATACAAGGCAATATTCTTCCAATAATTTTGGTGACGTACCAGAATTTCCCTCCTTTCCGTTTTCGAATTAATACTTTGTTTAATTTTGTTTGAAATAAACTAATCTAATAAAATCCTGTCTATAATTCTTAATCCAACTCAATTTTTACGACAGCTTTCATACATTTTGACTAGAAAATAAATCAGTTTGCTTGTTGTGACACAGAAAGTTTTGATTATTTATTACTTTGCTTGTGGGCCTTTTTGGAGCCTTGTGTGGCAACCAAATTGCCGTTGTTTGAATCTGCATTTAATTTAATTGCATCATATTACTAGGTTTTTTCAACTAAATGTATTTTTTTTGCTGATTATCTATGGATACTTTTTCCGAAGGCCTAATCATGGACAAATATTTAGAGTTCTCTTTTAATATGGTCACAGTCACAAAATAATGGCTCACAAAATTAGACAACACACATAAAACTGATAAATAAGCAGTTTTGTTACTTGGTCTATTTACACTTTTCCTCATTGCTCCCGATTCCTGCCTTCTTAAATTGTGCTGTTATTTACTAACATCTAAAAACAAGAACTTTCTTCTCATTTGTGTGAAGCGAAGAATTCCGAATGAGCAAACTTCGTATTAGTGTAGACATCACTGAATGGAGAGCGAGGGTCGACATAGTCAAATAGATGCCAAATTTCATAAAAATATCAATATTTGCCATTTTCGAGTAAATTAACTTTCGTGACTGATCGATTTCATGAAACCTAATCGATAAGGTGGTACAAAATTTAACTTAAGTGAGCAAGTGTTGGAAATGGGTCTTGGCCATTGTTCGTATTTATTTAATTGAAGTGGGTGATTCGGACATTTCATCGGAATCAAGCACGATTGAATTCATCTTATAACGAATTCCAAAACACCCTGATCCCATTACTTATAATACACCTGATGCCTTTGTAAAATAAAAAAAATGATCCATGTACGCAAAAGCCTTAGTCAATTGATGTGGAAATATATTAGAGGTAAAAAAAACCAGACAATCATGATAAGATATCGCTTTCGCCATCACAACGGGTTTCCACAAAGTGAACACTGGTTGTTGGGTTTGCATGTCCGCTGACGGGGTCATTGGTTGCACGGCCGAATAGGGACTGCTGATGGTCTTCGTAGGGCATTACTTTCAGATGGAAGTCGTAGAATCCGGGCTGCGATGGAGCGTAGCCGTGAACCTGATGGAACGTCGGCACCTCCTCTTCCTCCTCTCCTGCACTCTCGCTGGCCCCCTCCTCCTCCTCCTCCAACTTCCACTTCTGGTCAAAATTGACCGACGGCTGCGTTCCTGGCTCCGTGGCGAACAGAGGCGCGTCCGCCTCGAACTTAAAACTCGAAAAATACGATGTTGAGTTAAATTCGGCCACCGCTGCCGCCTCCTCTCCCTCCACCTCGGATTTATACGGCCACAGGAAACCGCCCGTTTGCGGAGGTTTTGCTTGGCGCCACGCTGCCATCGCGACGGCAGCCGCGGCGTTCAGCTCGGGCCTTGATTGGCTGGAGGAAATATCGGTGAATCGAAAGCCAGGGTGGCGATAAAACGTCATGGGAGTAGTTCCAGTGGACTGGTGGTGTTGTTGATGCTGCTGTGGGCCGAAGGTGGCCTGAGAGTTGGGAGCCGTTTGATGCGGAGGCAAGGCCGGTGGAACTCCGAGGATCAGGGGTGTGAAGTGGTGTCCTAGGCTTCCACGGATCGCCTCCAGGTGTTTCTCACGTTTCCGCCATTTAGCCCGACGATTTTTAAACCAGACCTTTGGAAATGTTAAAATGCCTGATTAAGCTTGGGTCTGGAATGCGATAGTTTGGCAATAAATGCTACTTGCAAGCAATCAGTAACAATCTAAAATAACCACAAACTGGCTTTGCGTAATTTCAAAATGCAGAAGGCCTACACGATTAGCCGCCAACATTTGGAGCAGTACTAAAAAGGTACTCTTGAACATTTGTATACGTGTTCCCAAAATCTTTACTTATTTCTGCTTGACAGCCTCAAGGTCGCTTCGTGGTTGGTTCGAAATGCGTTTAAAATTACTTGAAAAATGCCACTCACTGTAAAGATCAAATGTAACAGCAAACTGATATGCCGAAGTCGTCAGCAATAAAGCACGAATCGGAGGACACGAAAATGCAAATGTGCTCTTCTAAATCGTAGATATTAAGTCAATAAATGTTAAACTGTTAAGGTATACAACACATGAATGTTCATTCCTATTGGTCAGTTCAAGTAGTCAGTGCAACGAAACCAGTATAGTAAAACAAGGACATATTGTAAAGTAACGTGACACTTACACGGACCCTGCCCTCAGTCAGATCGGTCCACGCAGCCAGCTCCTCCCGCATATTCATGTCCGGATATCGATTCCGCATGAAGGTCGTCTCTAGTTCGTGGAGTTGTTGGCTCGTGAAGTGGGTCCGTTGCCGGCGTGAGCGTTTGCCCGCGTTCTCGGCACGTCGCGACCCCGTCGAGGCGGTGTTTTTGGCGTCGTTTGAGCGTACCGCCGGAGCAGACGTCTTGCTGGGTGCAGTCTTCCTCAAGGTCACGGCTGGAGCTGTTTGGACTGGCTGTTCCTGAAGGACACAAGCTCTGGTGGTTGGTGGCTGCGGCGGGTGCGGTGGTGGTATGGGTGCCTGGGGAAAGTCTTGCACTGATTGCAGCAGATGTGACTCGAAACCCGCCAAAGAATCCAGTTGGTCAGAATTAAATCGATCATCTTTGACTATAACGAATCAAAACTTATAATCATAATCATCATCATCGTCATGATTGTTGGGGATCCAGGATATCCCAAGATTGCTCGTCGTTGGTTTCTGGCACTATTTACACTAATTCACTAGCACGTGTTTTATTGCGCTTTTTATCAAGTCAAGGTCAACCCTGACTTGAATTAGTTTCACTTTTGACAACTCACTCCGCACGTGGCCCACGTGATTAAAGCTCTCGTTACGATGATCAACTCGAAAACGCAGTGCTTCCAAGAAATTTCGGTGTGGGTCATAACATCACACCTTTCTTCAAGACGAATCACTGAATTTGATTTAGAAGCGCCATAAATGTGACTGCTTAAAGCCGAAAACGTGTAATTATAAGGAAAAAAATGTGGATTATCATTACAAGGAAACCTCGCTGATTGGTGCTCGATTTGGTTTTGTGTTAAATTTTCGACCCCTCGTGAACCCACAAATGTGGCTTCGTAACTGGACATTTAAAGATAGCATTGTACTTAATCGTGAGGTCAATAATTCAAAAAAAAATTAGATTAAAAACGAAATCAAAGCAGCGTTATATTTTGGTGCACACGAGTTAGGATTGCTCGCCGGTGACATTTCCCACATCGAAATATGCTCAAACGCAAGTGTTGATAAGAGAATCTCAGAAGTTTCACATCAAACCAAATTTTCCCATAATGACAATTCCCCTGACTTACGCACTTTTGCACAAGACTTTCATTGGCACCTGTGTCCGCTTCCTTGTGGTTGGTCAATTGTAGTTATTTCGTTTCCAAGTATAATACTTAGTAGGGTCCGAAAACTTGCCACCATGTCACCATTTTCAACGGAAATGGTCAACAGAAATTCCGAAACCTCTAATCAAGCAAAACTCACATTCGTAGAGTTATTCATAGTCCCATCCACCACTAGACCTCCAATCAACCTATCAAATCACAATTTAGCGAGTGCGGGCTCTGATCCACCAATGAAACAATGACACACAGAGACCAAAGTAAAGTGCGTGCCACGACCGAGCACTCACTGATTGGTTGGAGCCGGTGGGTAAAAAACTCCCGCTGACTCACCCACAACCGCTTTTTCGATTTTCGGTAGACTTGCTTTCGTGACTGGAAACGACGCGATAACCGGTAGCGTAGTGTGGGGGAAGTGTCGATAGCTCACAGCTGGTGAAGAGGTTGAGTTGGCTACAAAGTTTGCAGGCTCGAAGGCGCACGCAGGGTCACAGCAGTAGGCCCCCTGGGGGTGTGGATTGCCCGCGGGATTTGTCTGCATTGAAGGCTAAAACATGAGCAGAGCAATCCCTTAATTCCCGCCTGATCCTCCCGTCGTCTTGGTGATTTGAGTAGCTAGAACTTACCACCGAGATTAGCCTAGCAGGAGAAGGGATTATTTCAGGGATTTGCAACGTGCGTGGACTGTCACGAAGGCACTAATGCTTCCACGAAGGAAGTTTGGACACCTCTGCACACGCGTGCATTTGATTGGTTGTCCGCTCTCGTACGCGTGTGAATTTGTCACGCTATTGGCTAACGCATGGAGGGGAGACACGCGCAGTCCTCGCGTCTACCAATCGCCGCGGTGATTATGCCTCCGAGATGGCGGTAAATCCCGGGTTTAATACCCACAGAGGCTTTCCGAAGTCTGTCCTGTCTCTATAACCCTCCTGATCCCACAGAAATCCCGGGATTTACCAAATTTATGACCTTGATTGTTAAGATCGCGTATGCTTTTTCTAACTCCACCGACAGCCTTCTGAATGCCCCTTAACCTATGTCATCTTCTTGGAACTCAGTCTGTTCCTTCAGCAACATGTATTCAAGAATTCGCTGTTCAACCTACCAAGGTCGCGACCTTGAAACGGTCCACAAATTTGAATCTGCATTCATACGAGGATGGCATATAATACATCTTTTGCATTTTTATGTAAATTCGGTAGTCATATTAGCTAATTTACACCAAATTCTATTGCGTTGTTGTCATTATATCCATGTTTTGTTCTTTCTAAAAATAATTTCGGAAACTTGTGGTGGTGAAATAACGCACAAAGGTGTTAATGCTGCAAAATCCATTCCGTGTGATAATGTTGATGATGTGCTAGATGGAAGAATATGCAAGAGGTGGTTATCCGGGCTACAACGTTGAAAATCTCCACTAAAAGTGGCCTTCAAAACAATTTTTGACATCATTCGGGAACATTCAGCCGAATTTGACAATTTTCCTAACAATTACACCTTAATTCGATTGAAATTTAAAGAAAAAAATGGGGGTGTTTTTAGTGGTTTGCTTGCGCAGCTGATTATTGGTGCAACAGTACCACGGCTATTTGCACGGTAACACCATGCACGAATTTTGGTCCAAGTAACCAAGACCATTTTTTCTGTTAATACGAATTCCAAATTAACGGAGGATTTGGCCACTCAAGATGTGGTAAAACGCGCGAGAGAGCGAAAATTTGTGTGTGACTCTGTGCAGTTTGTCTGTTGGTGTCTCAAAAACCTGTGTTGAGTTAATTTACATTTAAATGGCCTACTTATCGGGCCGGTAATCCCTTTATTAACAGTTTTCTGAGATGGGAGAAGAGGGTGGGGGTGGTGGTGGTGGTGAGTAGGGGTGTCGGCGATTCCTCCCTGTATCTCCCCTACACAACCACCAGCATCGCCATTGGAGCTTTGAAACATGGAGCCTCAGTGAGGTGATTTATGCAGCCCTGAGTAAGACTGGCATGCAAAAATGAACTTGCGAAATTAATCAAATCGGTTGAAAATGAAAAACAAATAGAGTGTCACCTATGAGAGACAATGTGGTGTTCTAATCGAAAATGGCGGGGCGTCAAAGTGGCTCCACACCAATGAAGCCGGCTTCAGTTTTTGGACTTCGCGCCTTCATTAAAGAAAGAAGGCAAGCATGATTAACTTTTATGACCTCAGAAGCTGTGGAAAACACCGAAGTAGGAGCGGAAGAAGAAGAAGAATTAGTCAGGCGAAAGTTCACCCCTAGGGGACGATTAACCGATATTAGGCGTTGACCGGCGGTTGAGGCAACTAATGGGCCAATAACCACCTGACAGTAACTGTGTGCAAGTCAAATGTCCTTCACAAATCTGACCAATCAGACTGTCGCCAGGACCTTCCATCGCATTTTTGTGGTGATCTCGACGGTTACACCAGCGTCGCCACCCAGGACTACCCACTGCAGGTTCCATTATTCCCGCGTATCGATTTTTTGACGCTGCAGTCTCTTCTAAGTCACCAAACTAGCAAACCCATTAACGGCGACAGCTGTTCACCTCACTGGTTGACACTGCGGTAAAGGGTCATTTGAGGCAGCAAATGGTCAATTTCACGAATAACTGCTTTCATTAACCTACTCCCTCTAGTTACCATGCCGGCATCCGTGTCTGATTTAAACTCGGCGCGAATAATTGATCCGCTGCTATTAAAACAAAGCATTTTAGCACTAGTTACCCTCGAAATGCCGCTGCATTTGTGTTGATTACGGCTGTAAGATGAGTTGTCGAGACGGCGAAACCACTAGCAACTCCACTTCCAACCCAATCATCCGCCAAATTAACATGATAAGCGCAGTCTCCAATAGCTGCGCAAAATAGTGGCGGTGGTGGCATGGCTTGCATTCTGGGGATTATTGCAGGATTAGCAATGCTGACACTTGATTGGACAAATCGCCGCCATCTCCCACCCGCACCCCTGTTCCTCACTGGCTACCCCTCTGACCCAAATTCCCGCCAGTGACAACTACTCAAATTGGTTGTAAAAACCAGCACTGTTATTCGGCAAATATCAACTCGAATTGTTGGAAGAACGCTTTGGAGTGAAAGTAGTGACGATTTTGTTTTAATTTTGGTTCAGAAATGTGGCGCGAAACAGTTGTGCGTGAAAACGCATTTGGGCGTTAACCTCGAAATTTCATGTTGATGGTCCGATATACTATAAAATCAGATAAAATTGTGTTGATTTGACAAAAATTGGCATTTTTTAACACAAAACTGGCCTTTTTTGATCACGTCCTGTTTCGGCGTCGACATGCTGGCTCGCCCCGGATCTACCCACGACACCTTTTACGTTTTTAGATTCTCGTAGAAACTATACTTCTCATCACCCTGCTAACTTTTACACAAGGAGACCTTTTTGTTACTGGCTGGCAGGCAGGGAAAGTCATCCGGTCAACACATGTGGGGGACCCGATTTCCAAGTTTTTGACATCTTGCCATCTGATGCAACCGCTTGGAACTGGGTCATTGAGTGACTTCCAACTGAACTGCTGCAATCTCTTGCTGCGTTCGCGCTGGGTCTTCATCCAGCAGCGCTTGCGATTCCGCATCTTCAAACTTTCCATCGCTAAGGTCGAAATCACCACTTCTAAAACGTTTATATCAATAATTACACGCTTCGCATGACATAAATTTGGTGCTAACGGCACCAATAATTGATTCTCGTGCATTAAAAGCACTTGTCAATGTTGGAATCCGTTGACATCTTTGACAGTTGACATCTTAAACTCAGCTATTCTGGGAGGTCACGTGACTCACGTAGACTTGTCGTTCAGTGTTCTGAAAGACCTTGTGCCAGATCTCTTCAAAACCAGGAACGACTGCGAAGACATTTCGATTTATAACTTGCAAATTTGACCAGAATCTGCATTCACGCGAAGAAATATATTGCTGGGTTATAAAGAAAACGCGAGAATGCAGTGTTTTGTATCACAAAGGAGTCAAGTTTCGCGGTGATAATATTACCTCGTCGGCTATTGGCTGCTGCCAACACCATCTATCAACTGATGTGCGCGTTGGCTTTTAATTCCGAATAATTTTAATTATGATAATGTCGCCTATTGTCAGGTCACGCGTGGTGGCACGCCAAGGGGGGCTGGCCGTTACTCCCCCCCCCCACTGGCCTGGGTTATTGGAGCCACGTGCCTCAATTAACACCGTGAATACTGATTAAAAATTGGGGATGGGGGGCGGACGGAGCGAGAGAGAGAGGGAGGCAAGGGGGATGCGTGGTGTTAGGAGCGTGTCTATTTGATGCATTGCTGGACAGCGTGTCAAACGAGAACCCCTTAAACGGGATTGCAGACGACAGCAAGCTCATTTCTGCCCAATCAGCAGTGCTTTTGGGGGTGAATTTAACAAAAGACTGACACGAACACTGACTGTGACAGTTTCTTGCCGCCAAAAAATATCCTGAAAAACGGAAATCATAAATTTCGTGAAAAACCAGGGGCCATGTAAAGCCTGCGTGATTTTAAAAAAATTATTGCTACTGATAACAAAATAGTCGCATATTTGTAACCATTTATGGTGACGCTGGAGAAATTCTGAGAGCTGAAATTCACGCCAATGTCAAAATGGAGCGTCAACATTGTACCAGATAAAATATGATCACTTTAACAAATCAAAAGACTTGGAAATGAAAATTGCATGGATGTTTATCAAAACGTAAAACGAGTTTTTTGAATATTTTGATAAGGCATCATTTCCTTTCAATGAATCTAATTATCTATTCTGGTTGGGAAAGTTTTTGTGGAATTTCAGTTGTTCATTATGGAAACATAAATATAATCTCCGCGATGGGCCCCCAAGATAAACATTTATACTTATGTGTGTCAAGTAGAATATTTTTTACTTCTAACGCTTGTTGCAATAAATCCGACTTGAGAACGGTAAAAAGGTAATTTGAGAAAATGCTTAAGTACACTTCTGAGGTCACGATGAAAGTATAAATGACCTTTTACATGCTGCACACAGGTGGTGATAACTTTTTTCATTAATACATGAACCCAAAGATCATATTTCGAGTTGTATTTGTTGGTAGTGATTTAATAGGTTGCTAAGCAACCAACTAAAGATGTATTCAAACAAGCTTTGGATTCCAGAAGGAAAGGAGGTTCTATTTGGTCGCGAAAATCAACTTTTGCCGTATTTTGCTCCTCCATTTTAAATCGGGCAATCATGACACATTTTCGCATTGCGAACAGCCACAAACCTGGACTTTTGCATAGAAAAGCGGAAGTAATTTTGTCTTTTTTTTTCACACAAAACGAAATCAACACTGAGAAAATTCGTGCTAGAGTAGTTAAGATTTTGTTAATTAACTGACGTGCACATCAGTAAACATAGCTGTCTTTTTGACATTTGTTTTACTAGATCCTCAGAGGATTCCTATTGGTTGTCTCGAAAATAGGTGGTGGTGTGCACAGATGTACTGAGTACGACTTGAAGACCTTGACCTCATGCAAATGCGTGGTCATCGACAGAGTCTAAGGACATCTGTGAAAATAGTCTGGTTAGGTGTAAATTGACACGCACACACGCACACACACACACACACGCGACTAATGACTCAGCTGGCCTGTACAATATGACCGTGAAACGGTGTTATTAAACGTCTTATCGTTAATCTTTCTAGAACAGTTCTTGAGGATCATCTGAACTAACACGTGGCTGATCGATTTTAAGGAAAAAATCAATTTACTAAACCGACAAAAACCTCAACCTATCTATGCGAATGTTGAGAAATCGTACATTACGCATGGTTAACTTAATATAATCCAATTGCATTTAAATATATGCCGCTAATATTTTTAAAAACTAAAATGACTTCGAACACTGATATCTGATTGGTTATTGGAAGTTGCTGATAATTTCGCCATTAAAATTTCAAAACACATACATTTAATTTAAACAACAACTGACAAAACGATGAAATTTGCGAAAAAGCGGTAGCATCGAAAAAGCATTCGTTTTTTTTGTGATTTTTTTGTTCTCATGAAAACTCTTTGCCCTTTCTATGACAAAAACTCTCCAATAATGAATTTCCTCCCTGCGACCTTGTGAAGATGGAAAGAATCCAGGTTGCAGAATTGAAAAACATGTTTGTTTTAATTATCACACAAGCCTGCAAGGCGGTCATTCATTGTCTCAGTCAGCCAATGACCTCTGCTCCACAGCTAACAAACCTGAATGCAAATTGCGCCTGATTGCGCGCAATATCGATTTTTTAACCGGACCAGTTAAACAGAGCAAAATGCACTCTCCGTTCATGTTGCGCATTTGCACTCGGTGTATGCACTTAGTTTTACATCGGAGGCATGGTAATTATAAAGTGCTTTCTCGTTTACCAGGCATATCTGGTCGTAAAAGATGGAACGGTCCCTTTCTCGAAGGTGACCTAGCGACCCAGTACTGGGTGATTCCGCCTACAAAATCTCCAGTCGATTTTACGGGGCGAAATGTCCTAATTTTATAGCCGCTTTTTCCCTCATCGTATATCCAAATTCTTTTTCAAAAGTGTAGCTCTGCCATTGGCAACAAGGATGCTTATTTCATCACAAATAAATTCCTGAAAAAAAAGTTCTGTTTCTAGACAGCTCCAAGTAAGCCGCCAAATTGGTGTTGACGCTAGGGTCTGTAGCCTAACGATGAGTAATTGCGGTGTGAAGCTAGCCAAATCAGCTAATCACTGACTCCGATTGTCATACCGAATGACTCAACCAGTAAGCAGCAGTCACCTCGTTGCCTGGAGACAACACATCGACCACCCTTGTGCAATTTACTTTAGTGTTAGGAGCTCGTAACGGAAAACTTGGTCTCTAATACAAAATTAATAATTTTCGCTACCTCGCGAAAATGAAACAAAGTTATTGGTCCACCAGGAATCACCCAATAGGTATCAACCCTTCTATCTGAACCCAGTTCGAGGACAAACACGCATTGGTACTAGCGCTGTTCCACCAGATCATGCATAATATATTCAATCAACAATTTTGCTCAAGTGACAATTATATAATATGGCTTAGGTATATAACAATGCAGTTAGGCTCCTAAACAAACTCCTGACCAATAGTATTTGAGCTTTTCAACTCTTCGGCATTTACCGTCGGTGTGGGCAACGTATTGGTCGGTTTCCTATTGGTGGAATTGGAATACAATCAATCACGCACTAAACCTATGATTTGTGCTTGCTAGCGAATAACCCAAATTTCCCCACCTGTGTTTACGTTTAACGTTTCGATTTTAAGTGTAGGTTTAGTTGCACCAAACTGCTGAATTATGAAATTGCCATGCCTTGTTACTTTGCTGTCTTTTTACGATCGCGTTTTGCCATTCGCTGAGCTTAAGGTCACGACAAGCACAATTGCGGATTCATAAGGCCAGCACACATATTCTTAGTAAATATCTTTTAGATTGACCAATCAGAATAGTCATGTTTGCTGGCGCGCGTAGTTTTAATTGAAAGACTTGTGATGTCCGAGATTAGGCTCAATGAAGAGCGTTTCAGCACGTTTAACCAAGCATTGGAAATTCAGTTTCACCAGATGTGCTTTATCAGTTGCGTAGGCGGAGATCTTGAGATAAAATTTAAAAAAATAACCACAGTTTGGAGCGGGAGAAGGCAAGGGAATCTTGGCTATTTCATTGTTCACAAGACTGCCAATCAAGTGGACATTCGCTGCTTGAGAACAATTTGATTGGCTTAGAGGCGACTTGAAAGAATCTGATTCGTCAGCAAGTTCAACGCCGCCTTAACAACTTAGCCCTGGAGCCCGCGATTAGAGTTTTCAGAAAGACTGAGTAGGACATTGGTTGCACCCGATTGAGGACAATCAAATCGATAGTACGCTTAAAGGGGGGGGTGAACCAAGTGAATGAGTGCGCGGTCGATAGGATTGTGTGCGTGACATCATAGATTGTCAATTTGCACTAAAAGCAGTAAGATTTTAGGTGGGGGAGGGGGGGATTGATCGTTTAGGTGCGAAAACGACCTTTAAGCCGAGCGGGCGGATAGGTCGAAGCCACTCCAAAAACACCCCAGTCAAATCTGAGCTGCGTTCTGGAGTGACTCATCGACAGTCTCGCTTTATGTTCCTGTTTATGCTCCGCTTCTGGCATAAAATGTCTCCACATCCGGTCTAATGTCGTCTAGTGGAATGCCCCTACCAGTAAAACCCACTCGGCAGTGTCTCTCGAACAGAAAAAGCAGCAAGTAAATACAAGCAGCGCGGGTTAAATAAATGAGTCTAGTTTAAACAAGACTGCGCGGTTTTACGCTCTGCGTGGGCAGAGGTAAGCATATGGCGAATGTTTGAAACATAAGGCAGTTGTGGGTAAAAGAGAATTATATCTCAAGGAAATGCTGTCATGAAATGCTTGCTCATTATTCAGATAATCGCAATTTGTTGTTATCAAATGCGTTGATCTTAATCCGGGTCAAAATTTTTTTTTCGACCGCAAATCGCAAAACACACAAAACCCGTGATTCTGTGCTGTTTGTTTGGCCTTTTTAGTTGACAAAACATCTAAATTATGGACAAATATTTTGTGTTCCGTGTGCCACTAATCCCCAACGGTAAACCTACACGATTTAATCAGTTTGACTAAGGTGCAATGACGATGGTGCAAACACAGCTGTGACCTTGATCGATTGATTCAAACAGGAAGACCAATGTTCCAGAAAAAGGCCAAAAATTTTGGCTGGATTTGTTTAAAATGCGTCTGCGAAAACCGGGGTTTTTTATGGGCAAAATTACTCGTTTTTTGTAGTAAATGGTTATTTTCATGTTGCCATTCACAAAAGTACGTCTGGCAGGAAAGCTTTTCCTTTCAGAGTGATGTGAAAACTAACAAAAAAGTCCACATTTCCCTCAGTTTTAGTTTAGAAAAACTGGGGGAGAATAAGGAAGAACTGACCAGGAATCTATCCATCAGTAATGAGTTCAATTTTAGCAGTATTCTCTTTTGTAAATAAAAACACGTCAAACATTTCTAAACCAATTTTAAATGCTGAAATTTGATTGGATAATTCAAGGCCGTGACAAGAATCATAATCGATGAATCATTGTGTGAGAGATCAGGCTACTTTAGGCAATTGGTTGCTGAATTCGGCAGACAGACGCTTTCTCTGCTGCTGTTGCAAATCGTCGAAATGCCGAATTTTGCTTACTCATCCAATGCGCCGAAGTGAACCGCACTCTGACGTGGAAGCTGCGCATTGGTTGGGAAGCGTGCAAACGTCTTCGATGCCGAAATAAATCAAACGTCGACTGCTTTTGTAATTGGACACAGTGAATCATTGCGAACGGGGTGGTAATGAATCATTGTGGGCCAAGCAAAGAACTTTAGTGGTTCAGCAAGCGGCAAAACCCCATCATCTTGTGAGCCGAACGTCCTTTTGGCCTGCTTGGATCACGCACATGCCTGAGCCTGTGTTTACAGCGTCGTCCAATAGGACACGAGCATCAAGAACCCTTGTAAAACACGAACTTGCTCTCGTTTGTTAAGGTGAAGGTCACAATTTAACCCCACATCACACAACCTCGTGAGGTTAATAAGCGACCTCAATCTAAACATTGGACCACATCGATGTAAATTGTGCCGATGGATTAAAAGCTTGGCGAAATTGTGCGAAGTACCAACACTTTGTGGCTTATGATTGGCCAATTTCAAATAAATCAATCATCCACTCCTATGCGAAATCTTCAACTAGGAGTAAATTACTATTTTGTAATAACTAAAAAAACTAAAACCAGACTGACGAAATACTGGCTCAGAAGGCTGCGATAACGAGACAAGTGTGTGTAAATATTTACGTCAAGTGCCTAGCGTTGCACCTAAGTGACTGAGGCTGATAGTGTCATGAAAACAAACCACACTGAATCTCCAAAATCTGTTTAAACTCTACACACGGATCAATTTAAACAACAGAACCTCATCAGATCAGCTCACCTGACGTCAACTGATTTGTTAAACCAACCTTTGTGAGATTTTATGTCAAAATTGAGATGCTAATTGACTGTTAAACAAACAGTTGCTTTTGCAGGATACACTTTAGTAAAACAAATAGTAAAACTCGGTAATAATAGCTTTAACTGAAACCAGTGAACGATAGTGATTTCGTGGTAAATGCAAAAATCTTGATGAGATGCTTCATTCGCGCAATCTCATTGGCCAAAAAGCCATTTTAAATCGCCTGCTGGCAGTTTAATTAAAATAAATCCGGGTGAATACTGGCCAATGCTGATCCAGAAGGCGTCTAACAACTGTCTCGATAAAGACCCGCACACACACGCACACACAGGCTGACAGAGCCCTTTTGGTTCAGGATGGTACACGACGTGTTAGCACGAGGTTTAGCAAAGGGTATTATTTATGGGGCAGATTTTGGCAGTATTTTCTGTCGCCCTGCTTTTAGGAGTGAACAAATGGACTTCGCATGAAGACTACTATTCTGAAAACCGGAATTTACGCCGTATTTGTTATAAATTGCGCGAAAAGTCCGCTTACGCACACACACACACACACCGACTGCGTAGAGTAATCTGCGAATGGCTACGAAAAACGCGCACAGATCCGGTACCAATTTTGGTCGGCAACATTTTTGTAATTCTGCTGCATGTTTAGTTATCTTCGAAAATGTCTGACTGCACGTGGGCATAAATCAAGTATTGGCCTGACGTGCACATAAACTGTCACCTGTTTTGACTGAGCGGCTGATTTTGAATTTCGCGAATCAATATCGATTAAACTGCGGTTTAAATGAAATATTGATTTTCGGCAACAAGGATGCATGAACGCACATCACTTAAAACGACGGTTTACTGATATTTAAGCGGTCAGTTTTACAAACAGCTCTAAAGCTGTCACAGCTGAATTCGTTATTTCGAATTTCGAACTCTGGAATATAAATAACTAGTGAAATTGGGAAAAAATGTCCAAGACGTTTTTATAGGGTGGAATTGAAGCAAGCGGACCTTGAGGCTGTAATAACTTGCTTTTATCACATACGTTAAGCAGGTATTCGATGATGGTGACAATGATGATGATGATGATAATATGGTCGGTTAAGGAATATCCATTAAAACGATCCGTTTTCTGTACAATCAACAGCCATAAATGACATTAAGCTTGCCTGAAAAGTGAAAACTCGTCATGATCTACCAACAACATCTGGCAAATACTGCAGCCCCTGTCCAAGCGCAATCTTCAGGGATTTCTCTCAAGGCCACTGCCATGGTTTTTCTTAGGCATTGTTTGTGTCAAGGTCAAATTGGCGTGTGTGAAATGAACCGAACAAGGTATTAGAACTCCAATGTATGGCGTTATTGTTATTCGCAGAGTTGATTATGCGTAGGTTTTGCGTTTTATTCAACCTTCAATGTTTATTTAAACGCTGATATCAAAATGCCAAATTTACCATGTTCAGGTGGATTTCGGATAGGGAAATGTCAGATCAAATTATATGTCATCGTTGACGTGTAGAAAACAAATATTGGTGGCCACTCAGTACCTGTTTTCAGGATTTTGTTTTAATACAGCAGTAGTAATCATTTGACCAACATAAAATAACGTTTCTGTAGAGTACGATATAACTACTGATTCTTTTTTTTGCTTTGAGAAACAAACCTCCTTATCGAATCGAACCTTGGCTCGTATTAATACTTCAGGATTGGTCCCTATTCGCTCCACAATTAGCAGAAATTTATGAAGTTAATTGATTTTTCCAATAAAAGATTTGATTCGCAAATCAGGTAACCAATCAGAACTCGGATGGTTGTGGCTCCATTAATGATGATGATAATGACTCAAAAACACCAAGGTTTGTAAGCAATATGGAAAAGCAATATGTTACAGAGGACGTGGTGGCATTTAATTTCACCGATTCTCACGTCTAAAGGCTTAAAGCAGAGTTGGGTCGAAAATTCACTCAATAAACCGCAGAACTGGACTTGAGCGTTCCTACAAATTACTGCACCATCACGCGTGCACACCTGTTTCGGTGACAAAATTCTGTAAAATTTGTTCTCAGAAAGGCACACGTTTTAGAAATAGGTCAAATGATGCACCCTGGTTCCTATTCATCCGTCTCCAATCAGATACCGCTACTGGTTTCCCAGATTTTTTAAGCAGTTGGTTGATTTTATCGATTTTTCTATCGGTTTTAATGCAACTTGATTTCCATTGGTCGCCTCTAGGTCATTAAGGCATCTATGTCTAGTCCTTATAAAGCTGGAACTTAATGCGTAAAGTAGCCCTTAAAAAACAATTTTTTTCGAAAAAACTGGCGCTGTTTTACGCAATTCTTCTACACTTTATTTCCCAAGGTCAAATCGCCTCTTCAAGTCTGTTAATCCTGGTGACGTAGCAGCTAACTAAATCGCTGAACCACAACTACACGGCTCGTCGCCTCATGCCTCTACAACAGCTTCAATCTGCACTCTAACTATCAAGGTCATTCGTGCTAGCTTTTTCAATTACGGGGAATTTAATGTGACTGGTAATCGATGATATTGCTGGTGATGGCCGGTTAATTCGAATTGCACAAAAACACCGTAACATGAGATTTTTTCGCACCTACGCGCTGCAGTGATTGACGTCTGGTGTGCGCGCGCGTGGTTTGCACGCAAAACGGTAGGACTCTATCGAAAATTCAACCTCCGTAGCTCCAATCTCCTGCCTAGTGGTAGGGATCATAACAAATTAACACATCGACCGGCATTCTCGCTTAGTTTTAGTGTGCATTACATCAAATTACTCAGGTTCGAATTTTCACACAAAACCAATTTTTTTAATGCAGATCTATGCATCCGATCGCTTTGCTAGCATCACTTCGATGGTAGGAGTGTTTAGTTTTGGTTGATTGTGGCTTTCACCTCACCCCCCTTCCTCTAACTTTCACGGATAGAACTTGGTCGTGATATGTGGCATTATGATGTTGTGTTTACAGAATGGCACTGCTGCCGCCGTGGATGTTTAGATTAGTACTCGGAGAAATTAAGCCAAAACCGGACATGGCAGTTTTATTGTGTCTCTGCGACGTTCAAAGCACGCACGCACTCCCAGGTAAAAACTTTCCTCGCAGAACACTTATCACAATTATTTCCGTACTTATTCGACTGTGATTAAGTGAATTTCCGTGATTTTTTAGTTTGCGGTGAAAAATCGACCGTATAATCTACCAAAACAGTTAGGAGTAAGCGCCAAGAAAATGTGGCAATGAGTAAGATAGGCGCACGATGCTATGGTCAACCTTTTGTGGAGTAAAGGCATAAGAAAATTAGGTGTTTTTGAATTAAGAAGTATTTGCGAAATACTTCAACGCAGCGCGCGACTCAAAGTCTACGACGCAAGTTGACAACCGAGGAGGCAGCACAAGTCAGCGCAACTCATTAATGCGCATTCGCCTTCAATGCGTCGCAAGTGCGCACGCGCAGTGCGGCGTACGCCTATCGACCTCGCCTTAAGCGTACTGCATTTCGCCAATCGGATCAGAGATCAATAGGTATGGCCTTAAAGCTGCAGTTGATTGGTGAACCAGACAGGACTAGTCATCGTGGCAATTGGTCAGATAAAATTAGCAGTCATATTGCCCTGTGTGCACGCACGCGCGCAGATCACGTCACATGCGAGCGAGCGAGCGAGCGAGCGCACATAACGCACAGAACTAATAAGGCAACGGCAACGCCCGTCACCACACGATCATACGCGAGCACTCACTTCTTTGCTAGGGCTGCGTATGTGTGTGTGTGTGGTGCGCACGTGCACGCGCATGCGTAGATGTGCGCAGGTTAGCGCGCGCAAAGAACGCACCGCTAGAGTCACCTGCCTTCTAGTCACGCTGCGTTGTGTGTACGCGCAAGGCCAACGTGTACAGCCGCACGCGCACACACACGCACTCACAGCATTTACACACCCCACAATTGCGTGTAATGACGTGTTTCAGTTGAAACTCATCAGGGTTCGTATTACTAACCGCGAAGGTAGCGTCGCCTAATGGTCGTGGAGAGGCGGTGTCGCTCTGAGTCAACGTCTAATGGTTGTTTTTAATTGCCACATCGATATGTCATCCACGACGAAATCTGCCTCCACTAAAGCCGCAACCCTGCCACCAGGAACTAGCAATTCTGAGTTCAGTCGACAGCAGTGGCTAGATTTGTTGAGGGTTCTACCTCCTAGCAGTCGAACCAACCTCCAGTTAGCCCTGAAGCAGTACCTTGACGAGACGAGTCAGGGTGATGGCTCAGAGACGCAAACTCTGAACGTCCAGCAATCTAGAAAAGTCCCCCTTCCAGATGCCTCCACACTGGTTCAGACGGCGACTGCTATTCCAAACGTGCCTCACGATGACATGCCACAAAACACCTTCGGAACTGACCGATACCTCACCCTCCTCAGACAATCCCTGGATCTTGATCGAAAACCCCTCATCCCCTCCCCAAACAACATGCTAGCTACCCCAAGCTTGGACCCTCTTAATGGTCTAGACACGTTAGCCGCTGCGGCATTGGCTAATACAAACTCAGAGGTAGGTCTCGTGATATCGCAGATTTACAATTTGCTTGTTTTAATCCTTTCTAAGTTAGATATATTTCATTTGACACAAACTGTAAATTGTGTGCTTCGCATTATCTGTTTTCAAGTGTTAGATTTCGTCATTAATAGAAATCGATTTTAGTACGAAAATTCCACCCTCTAGCATCCCTTGGGGCAGAAAAAATTCCCGATATTGATTTGCGATTGCCAACTTAAACGTGGAGTTCCCGAAGCCAGGATTATGCGTAGGCGAAGGTCACGTTTGAGTAGAAAGCAAACTGCACACATGACTCCCACGCTTGTTTCATCTGGTGGTTTTTGTTTAACGACATTTTCTCAAATGGCTCTTTTTTTTACAATTTGTTTTTCCTCAATTGCGAACTAGCCACCACAGGCTTTTATATAACACGGATAAATGCATTTGTGTTGATGGAAGGCTAATTTAAGACTTCTGCAAAAATTGACGAATCCTACTCTGTGTTTGAGAATTTCGAACAATCTTATTGGATAATGCTTGTTGATTCGTTCAATACGCTTTTATTGGTTGCTACTTCATAAGGGTTCGCAGTGGAGTAGGCTCTTTTCCGCTTTTCCGCATTTTTCCACGCCTGGAGTGCCAGCTATCTCAAAGAGAGCTCTAGACGCGCTTGGTGATGCCGACGCCATCATCAGTTAGTTCCAGAAGTGAAAACAAAACGAATCTCAATAGCTAACACCTAGATGCCACGTCGTTTCGACAAAGAAATGTGGACCAACCGAAAGAAAGATAGAACACGCCCATGACCTCAGGCCCAAGTGATTCACTGTCTTGCAGTTGTCATGGTGATTTGCCATAGCAACGCTGGTAAGCGGTAGAGGGCGTGGTAGATGGTTTGTTAGGCACGACAAAAGGGTAGGCCTTGCGTCACCTCTGTTGAGGTAATCGGTCTTTCCTTCTGCAAACCATCTGCTGCTCTCTCTAGCTCACGCTACACGCACTACTCACGTGTTCGTTTACAGGCTACGTGTTTCCGCGACCCTACAGCCTCGTTACTAGCTAGCGTGTTTAACTTAAAGATGTGTACATAACCAGAGAGCGCGTCCACGTGTCCCCCTCAATGTAATTATCCAGGTAACGCATTTTAAACCACGGTTTGTTTACATTCTGGTTACTGTTGCGCACACATCCACAATCGGATTCATCTGTTTGTGTGTAAAATATGCGTGTTTATATTGACTACCCCTAGTCAAGGCGTTTGACACTTGATTCGAAGCAGTTACCGACCAACTGGCCCGTTATTTGTAGTCCGAATAAGTCAATTTCCGCTGTGGACTTGTGGATAAATCACCGTTTCGACAAGTTAGTACCGTTATTTGTAGTCAGTCAAGTCAAACTGAAGCGAAATTCAAACGTGTGAGTTTGTCTGCAAGATCCTCTTATTGACAACCTTTAATGAAGCCTCTTAACAAGAGGAACAAATCAGTTCGCAGCAAATCGCACCGTTATATGCAGTCAGTCGACGTTATGTGCCTCTTAAAGTGACCGCATTACAAACCAAATCTCCACAATTTAATTGGCTTGCGAATTGAGGCACGTAGAGTTTCTTAAAGTCGACAACAACGTAAAACTGGGTTCATTAGTTTGTCCAGAAATACCACCACCATCAGTGCCCTGGTGATCGCTTATTTAGTGCTCAGTTGGATTGATATTTGCACGTTATTGTCTCAGCCAATGAAATGCCCCAATTTTTCAGCCAATCATTGATCTTCCACAGATGCGGTATTTACGTGGGCTTGTTAGACGTCAACTTAATTAGTTTAACTAATTACGATTTTAATTTGCGATGACTACCGCGAATAAGCATGTCAAATTAAGTCAGCCTATTTGGTAAAAACAGCTCTCGTATGGTTTTCGATACCAACCGGCGTTGTTTTGTTTTCTGTGAAATACTGATTGCACAGCTACTTAAATGCTAAATAAGTAGGTGATGCGGAAAATTAGACTCCTGCATTTTTTTGTACACACTGAACAAAGGTCAATTGATGAGGCTGGTAAATGTGTGACTGGAGTAGGTAAACAGTTGGACGATTCCGTATCTGAAGTTGTGTGCACGCCTTCACATGTCTTGTGATGAGGTTTGCGTTAAATGTGTAACAGGCGAATGCGGCATTGGTTGCAAATTTAGTGTGCGTGTGTTTGGACTGACATTTTCTCGAAAAAAACTAAAAGAGTTTGTGATACTGTGTTCGCTACGGCAATTCACATTTCCACAGGCCCGTTTCAGCATTTTAGTTGGTGCAAACATCACAGCTGGCTGTTTACACAACCACCTAACACATGTGGAAGATAAGTTGCCATCACCCGAATGCCCACTGCGATTGGCTAACCGGACTTGAATTGATCGCCTCAAACTTTGACACACACGTACTCATGCGTTGTCATGGCGATGAATGCCCGTTCCTTGAGTTTATAATTTCGCCTGTTCGTCACCGAGGCGATTCTCAATTTCGTGACATCGTTGGGGCTACGGTAAGCCCCAGGTTTGTGCTTTTGACTCAACGCGCGTCCGGAAGCTCGAGCATTTTAGCATAACAACATCGAAATGATTCACCGATTTTCATAATGGTCGCGCGTGTCACTACAAACTACGCCTACTACGTATGCAACACACCCTCGCGTACACACACACACACACACGCGAACATGACTCACTACGACGTGTGTTCGTGTGATTGGACTTCGAGCGACCAATCAGAGTTAAGTAGCTCCGCTGGTAACTGCACTTGTGCGGTGTCGCCTCTCAGTCATGCTTGTGCCCATCAGACCGAAGCCGCTTGGAGCACAAGGCCCTCGTGGTCCCTCCACCGCCTTACCGTCTGCTTCAAACTTGGTTAGAGTCCCTTCAGGACACTGCAAGTGTAGTGCGGATAGGGGGGCAGTGTCAGGGTGTCTGGAGGCGCTAGCGAACGCCGCTCCGAAGTTAACGCACCTTGAAGTAAGCCTAGGAGGGCACGCACCCCACATAACGGTTGGTTGACCTTCTGTGGCGATTTTGCCTCCTATTCATTTTCTTCCACGTAAAATACAATTCTTGTCTTTATTTTATAAGAAAAGCGGAGTGCTCTCTCATTCCATTTATATGTTTTCTGTGGTGGAGGCGGTAGTTTGGACGCAAAGGCTTGTGTTTTGATGTGATTGGGTGATTAGTGTCGTGGTCAGTGACTAGCCCGAGTGTACACACCGACCCCTTCGACCCTGTAGACCAACGTCACGTCGAGCCCCGCAGTGGCCGTGCTCCAGGGCAAACCAGTGCCCGGGACAGGTATGGTGGCGATTCCAATCACAGCCCAGATGGCTCCGGCACTGCTGGGTGGTTTCAAACCCGACCTGAGCCAACGCCAATCGCCCACGATCCGCGAGACGCCCAAAAGGCTGGCAGCGACCCGCGCTGAGGCCGAGCAGGCTGCAGCGGCGAGTGTAGGCCCCTCACCGCCAATCGCAGCCGTCCACTACACCGCCGCGTCCGCAGACGTCTCCAAGCGAAGCCGAATCACCCCCGAGACTGTGGACGATGTGGACAACTCGGCAGCGACGACCAATCTGCTCCTCTCGAATGGCGCGATGTCTTCAGGCGCGGCCCCGACACCAGCGCTCAAACCGGACCCGGAGAACATCAGCACCGCGTACCACTACCATCCGACCGCGGACGCTCAGGCGAATTGGTCAGTTCAGCATCCAACTGCCAGCAGCAGCGTGTCGACCGACAACAGCCGAAGACGATGCAGAGACGAGGGCGTAAGTTTGCCTACTATGTAAACCGTTTCGTCTACCAAACTGAGGTGGTTGTGATAATTAGTTGTTCGTGAATCACAGATATCGTGAATTTACTTCTCTCGCTGCACAAAAACCCATTTTTGATACCCCGGCCCGAAATTGTCTAATCTCGCTGCAAACAAGGCATCCCAACTTGACGAACGCACGTTTGGCAAACGACCGCTACACACGCACGACGCACGCACGCTATGCCAGGCAAATTTTGTCCGCGTACGCATCGCGCCTATTGGCTGATTCGCGGTGCGTGTGTGTGTGTGTAGCGCACGCCCGGTCGTAGCCGTT
Source organism: Mesocestoides corti (assembly GCA_900604375.1). Taxonomy (NCBI): domain Eukaryota; kingdom Metazoa; phylum Platyhelminthes; class Cestoda; order Cyclophyllidea; family Mesocestoididae; genus Mesocestoides; species Mesocestoides corti. Next base: position 38,065 of record UXSR01005321.1, on the reverse strand, counting down.
CGTGAGTCAACTCGGCGCGCGCGCGTGCGTTCGTACGTGCGGTGCGCCGCCCGTTGGCGTTCAATGGCGAAATCAAGGTCGATCAGGTGATTTGCTGATGCGCGCGCGCGCAGACTGAAAAAGCAGGCAGCAGCAGCGGCGATTCCTTGGAGGTGGCTGACACGCCAAGTCGAGCGATTTCTCGGAAACGCACGTGACTAGTTAAAAAGAAGAAAAAAACTATTCGCTAAAAATTTTCCCTGTAGATCACCGACGATGAAGTGGCTCGGCGGGAAAAGAGACGCGAACGAAACCGAGTGGCTGCAGCGAAATGCCGCCAGAACCGGCAGAATCAAATCGAAGACTTGAAGGCTCGTCGGAAAATCCTGGAGGACGAAGGCACACAGACGCGTCAGCTGATCCAGAATCTGCTCCACGAAAAGGCCCAACTCGAAGAGCTGCTGAAGAAGCACGCTGTAAGTCACCTAAATCGCCCCGAGAAATCGATTAGCTTACTATTTTCGATGTGATTGGTCAGTTTTCGACCAATCAAAAAGTGCGCACTATAAGTGGGTTTGGTCTGTCCCTTAAAGCACAACGGTTGTCCAACTGCGGCACAGTACTTCCAGAATGGAACTCTCCTCTTACGACTGACTGGTTCCACGACCCCGGGGGCCTGCTGTTCTACGCCAAGTATTCGGATAATACAACCGACCAATTCCTCGCCCCAAATCGCCCCAGCTCCACCGCCAATTAAACAAGAGGGTCCCAGTCAGACCCCCGTGGCCTTCGTTCCTGCCCAACGTCCCAACACCCTGCCGCTGGTGACCTCAGCCAAGCTCGACACGCCGACGCTGGACTCGGCAACGTCGCTGGCGGCGCAGCTCTGGTCTCCGTCGGTGGCAGCGAAGATCAAGACGCCTGGCGGTGAGAGCTGGGTGAACAGTCAGATAGGACTGCCCCCGGTTACCGCGGGTCTGAAGCTTGACAAGGACAACGGCACGTCGGCTGCCACCGCGGCAGCCGCCGCGATCCTCTCCACACCGGACCTTCTGCACCAGCTGGGGATTTCGCTGGCAGGCGCCTCCACACCAACGAAGGCCATCCAGATCACGGTAACCAACCCCACCACGTCCGGCGTGGCCACGGACTCCGACATCAAGGTCACCTCGGCGTCTTGATGTGGTGGAAGTAGTCGTAGTGATAGCCCTGTGTACATACAGAGAGTTAGCGGCACAAAGTGTCACCATCTGCGCACAAACATCTCCCCCTGACCCTCCTCACCGCCACACACGCACACACACACACGCAGGGAGACTCGCCTACACAGCGTTCGATGAGCCCAAAAATTGATCTGATCATTTACCGCCAACATTACTTGCTCTTCTCTGACGACATACTTTTTTTTCTTCTTCCTCCCCACACCATTCCCCCCGCCATCCATCTGTGATCGTCTAACTATCAACAACAGCGTCAGCAGAAAAATAAAGAAGGAACAACGCATCCACCCCTCAACCAGTTCACTGCCAGAGTTGTGCTGTGTCAGTAACAGCCTCTGCTCGCACCCTGTGATGGCCCACACATACATTATACACGCATAACCTAACGCCAGTCGCTTTGAGCATTTGACTTGCATTATCGGAAACGCGATCGATGTAGGGGTGTGCCTGACCACGCACAGGCTAGCGGAGGAGCCTGTTAGTCGATAAACGCTTGAGGCGTTCCCGAAAGACGTGCATTGACGGTGTGGGTTTAAAACAGGCGCCGAATTGCTTCTTCGCAAGGTCGTCACGTGATTGGTGATGTGGTTGAGGAGGCGATTATGAGCATAGGCACGGGATCACGCACAAACCTAGTGTAGTATCGTTCGCGAAGAGGCGAGTAAGACTGCTGAGGGAGCACTTAACTGGTTAGAAATGAGATCAGAAAATGTGAAAAAGTAGGGGATAAAAAAAGGGGAAAGGGGCCTAGGAGGCTGGTGTGGGAACGATGGGATTGGCCTGTTGGAAGGAGGCATTGACGAGGCCGGAGAAGGAGTCGAAAAACTTTGGCGGCAGGTCGGGCGGAATGAGGAAGATGAGGGTTCGCAGGACCTGGCTGCCACCTCGGAGGCTTGCCAGCTCCATGAGTGCGCCCTTCACAGCCCTCAGAACACCCTCGGCGCGACGGTGGCACCAGGCCAAGGTCATATTCTGGAAGGGATGAGGAAACGCGCTGATTGGTCGGCAAACGCGACCTTACAGCATTTAAACAAAACCAGATCCAGGCACCATAACGACCCGAAATCGTCACAACTTCACCTATGCATCCATCCTGTTTAATATTTGGGTCACTGTTTTCGTCTAAAATCAGTAGGTTAGAGAAGATTTGAGGCCATACGCGACGTGGAATTGAAGACGTGAAAAATCGATAAGATGTGGTGTGCACTACGCACGCACGTAAGGACAAAATGAGTGCACCAATCAACGCAGAGTTCCGAATGAACGGACGAATAAGAGGCAGCTTACATCAGTAATCCGCCGAGTTAGTAGGAGGGGTATAGAGAGGGTGGTAATGTCGTACTGGAAACAAGCGCGCAGTACAGCGGAGAGAGCCGCACTTAGGTAGGCTGGAAAACGACCAGCAGGTGGTGCTTTATCGTCTGCGGCGGCACACGACTGATCGCCGTCTACGACGACGTGGAAGACCACCTGGACACCGCCACCGCCTCCAGCATTTCCACCAATGGCACTGGCTCGAAGGTTTGAGTGTCGTGTGAGGTATACATCGCCAAATTTTGGACGGCGACGTCGACTGCTGGTAGGATTTTCTGTGGAATCATCTGAAGTAGGGTTCAAGTGCACTTAGACCAAAACGCATTTAAAATGCGTACTTAATTATTGTAAGTAGACTGCATTTACAAACCTACCGTGTTTATCCATGGTCTCTTGAATCGCCGCCATTTGCAAATCGAGTTCGGGAAAGTGGAAGTCGGTTGAACGTTCACAAACTTCCGCGAAACCTACAAAAATAATCACCACGAAATACGAACCAATGTTAGACGTGGAATGGAGAACTGAAATTGCGCTTACGCTGTTGATCCGTCGAGTGGAACATTTGACTATCCGCAACGATGACTAATCCGGTTAATTCATGGGAGTAGACAGCAAGCGCGCTGCTTAGGCGTTCCGCCAAGTTGATGGTCACGTCCACGCTGTAAACAGAGATTACATAAACTCTACTCAATTGGTTTTAAGTACAAAGTAATTTAGCGTTTCGAAAACGAATACCTCAGGTGGTTACTGGAGGTGGCGGTGGGCACGACTGTCGTCATAAGATCCATCGGGTCGGCTTGAACCAGCTTCAAATTGTAAAACGTTCTAAGCTGACGCCCCAGTTGTATCATGAAGCTTTCAGAGCGTGGTTCTGCGGAATCGGCGTGAGGCGCCGTAGTTCTCAAACCAGTGGCCTGGTTACGATCGACAGATTTAACTGGGCTCCTGATATGGAAGAAACACAATCAGGAAATTTAACAACCAGAACAGACAAAAATTAGCATGCAGCGCTCACTCCGTGACTGACGGCTTCGACTTTTCCAGGCTCGCCTGCAGAAGTTGTTCTTCGACAGACATGACGAAGTTTCGGTAGTCCTGACGCTGGGTCTCCTTCAAATCGCTGATCCGGCTATTCCACGTCATCCTCTGTACCTCATATTCGGAGTGGAATTGACGCTGAAGTTCCGAGACGGCGTCGGCGACTGGTATCACCTCGTTGTCTTTCGAGAGAAGCGCTTCAGTCCGACTGACGATGCTTGGTGAAGAAATGGTTAATGCCACGACTACGTAAATGTTTTCAGTAGGTGATGTTTTTAAAGGTTACCTGTCTTGGAGACCTCGCAAAACGCGATTTCTCTCGGCAACTTCTGTCTCCACGGCTATGGCGAAAGACTGCTCCAGTTGAATGAGATCCATTGCGGCAGGCGATTGAACAATTTTTGTGTAAGTCTGGCCAAAAATTTCCTCGTCTGTAGGAGGTTCAGCTTGGAACCGATCGCAGACGCGCTAACGGGAACAAATCCATAGTTACCAGAGGTTTAGAAGAATAAAAATGCCACAGGTGCTAGTAAAATGTGCAAATTTGATTAGGAGAAATTTACTACAGGCTGGGAAAACCAATTACCTACCTCATTAACTCGTGCCGTTATAGAGGCTGCAATCTGCGATGGCTTGGAGTCATCTGATGTGAGGTTATCATACAGACGAGTCAATCGCTCATCGACACAGCGTTTTTCTTGCTCCATAACAAAGTTTTTGAGGTCATCGGAGAAGTCTAAACGGATTTACGATTCCAGTTTAAGGATTAGAATAGACAGAAAAAACAATATACGAAGTGAGCTAAGAAGTTGCGGTCACAATTTCCAGTTTTCAAAATAAATTTTCAAGTTGCTAAAATACTATGACTGCGACAATAACAAGAAGACGAGATAGGCCACTAAAAACTATTAATAGTGAATTAATTGCACCAATCAGTGTGCCTAACCAGGAAATTAAAAGTAGTCCAGCATGTAACACAGATTGGCTTGATTCAGGGCGAAGATAATCACGCTTAGCGCACACCAAACTCACAGAGTTAACGCACCTTTTTCAGCAAACTTTGGAATGTTGTGGGAGAGAAGAAGTCTTGATAGCAGCCAATTAAACGGCTGACAGATTGGGACATCAATAGACTCTTCACAGCTAACTGTTACAACACCATTGTAGACCTTGTTAAATGAGAATGTCACCGCTTTTGTCATAACTGTAATTATAAAAAAACACATACACGAGGGGTGCAGAAACGATATACATGAATACACCAGCCTAGCAAAAATAACAAATTCTAAGGCACATACTACAGCAAAAACAATTTAGCATTGCAATTATGAGATATAGAAAGGTAAGGGGAGATGGTTGCTGCCGATAAAACTACAGGGCTCGTGGTTTAAAGGTCACCACAAGACAAAACATTCGTTTGCCAAGATGTGCTCAACGATTAATTTTAATGTGATGCTTAAAAATGGTCTTAAGCATGTATTGTAAATTTATATTAAAGCACGATATTAAATATTACTATGGTATAATAATGCAATCAGTAATCCTCTTAGGAGGTAAAGGATTTACAAACACCTGCACAGACAATCTAAGAGCACATAATTACCCAATCAGATAAAAGTCCTTCGCACAGGGACAGGTTTAAATTACCGCTTTAAAATTACCTTCGTGAAACGCCTGATTAAATTTTTTGTTGCCTTCTTTGGATTATGCATTCTTAGTTTAAATGTTATTTTAAAATAACCTATATTTAAAAAAGTAGAAACAATGATTATTGCACACATATTTGAAAAAGCCAACTTAATAATTGGGAAATTGTTTAACTTTTCCTCCCAAAGGAAATTCTAGAGAGTAATCAAAGTACTTTAACTTAGAGCAAGAAATTTGTAAAACGTCTTAAACGGAATAGTTTTGCAAGCTGGTAGTTCCGGAACCTTCCAGAACTCCATGGAAAATAAATTTCAGGAAAGGCGAAAAAATTACTTTTAAAAAAAATTTACAAATTTAAATGGAAAAAAAGTTAGCCCTGTTAGTAAGGGCACACTTTAGTGATTAAAAGGGCATATGTCTCATTTTAAATTAAAATTTTATAAGGTGCTATTTGCAGGTAAATTGAATTTTTTTCACTTTTCAGCTGTTCATTTTCGGATATAGTTAATTAAAAAAAAGCAATTTTGGCTTATTATACTACGCGTACTCATATGTCTTTTGCATTTCAGATTTATTGCAAAGGCTAATCACAAATATTATTTGATAATTGAGGGAACTTCTACAAAAAAGCATTTGAAAGTCCACAGTCAAAATGGCCTATATATTATGCTCATGTATGACAATTTTGATTAATCTCAAATGCGGCCATGAGCACGACACAATTTGACCTTTTGCATTAAATTCCGTGATTCCTAAATCAAGATATACTTGACTACTGGAAGACAAAATCAAATTAATTTATGTCACAGATGAAGTCTGTTACAAATCAACTGCACCAGCGCGCAAATCAGTAGCATGAAAAAAGTCTAAACGCCAGATTATGTAATCCATTGCATTCCAAATCTAGCCACTGTTATGAAAAAAAGTCAAGCAATATATGAAAAAACTTATTAGCATGTCAATTGAAAAAAAAACTAGAAAATATGGCAACTTGTATTGTTTTTTCCAAAACTGTTCTACTCTATTCCTTGGTGCTATATTAAGCGACTTAACTGAGATTGAGATAATTACACCATAATTTCTTTGCATTATAAATTTGCACAGGCCATTAACTTTAGCTAAATTCTTTTAAGATTGGTGGTCTGGGGAAGAGAAATAGTTTGTAGCAGTGGCATATGCAATATTTTGTCAGTTATTGGCCATGTGACCTACACACATAGCTGCTACATTACATAATTACTTCCCGATTCACGTAGGCAGCCAAAATCTGTACTCCATATTTCAACGACAAAGCATGTACCATAACGAAGTCCGTTCAGGGTCAGCCTAATGAAGTCACTTTTGACGTTTTGCCTTGTCTTGCATTAGCGTGAGATGGTCGGTTCAAGCAGCAGACAGGGGATCTGGATTTTTCTTGGGTACTGACAAACACAACAAATCTGGCGACGCAGATGAGATGGGTGACTAAGGGACCGACCAATTGCGCGGCTGCTGCACCTGACTTATCAAAGTCATTCTGTGACGCAAGACGAGATCCCCGATTAACACCTACACTAATGCTCGTACTGCAGGACTCCAGAATGGTCCAAGCTGGGGGCCGCTGTGTTCCCAATGTCAATGCGGCCCCAATCGTTGTGGTAGAGAAGGCAAATAGTTCGATCCGGATATCTGCTGACTCCTCTACTGGTCTAAACGCAGCGCTAGAACCACATCATTATCCTCTACCAGTGGACCTGTTGTGAATCGTGTTTATTCAACTACTTAATCCGATCGCTTCGCCTCCGATACAAGACTACCCTTCTCGGAGCACGGCGACAGCCGCGCAAATCCTCAACTCTCCTCTTAAAGCATACGTAAACGTATCTTGGATTAACCTCACACCTAGGTCTCGATGTTAGCGCATGTATGACACACACCCGATCTATAAATGCACACCGGAAACCCCACACACGACACAACGACACCAACGTGGTTGGACTCTGAAGTAAACGGTTGTGTCCCGTCCTCTCCGGTCTTCTTCTTCATCGCGGGTATCAGGGACACGTAATCGGACCAGGGTTAATTCCGTGGGACCCACAACAATTGGCGACCCCGACGACAACAGACCTATTCCCAATTCTGGGTGGCGGAGATACTTTGCCAAAGTCCATCTGGCCGACGCCTGTCTACAACTAGAAGTCGCTTCAGAGTCCCGCTCACTGCTGACCATCAATACCCATCGTGGTCTATTCCGATACCCTTCGGAGTCAAGACGGCTCCTGCTGTTTTTCAATAATTTATAAACACCATAGTCGCGGCATTCCTGGAGAGGCAGCATACCTCGACGATCACGGTCGATTGCGAACAAAACTTGACCAATATCTGAAGTCAGAAGTTAATGATCCAATCGTGTTCCTTTGGAAGCCATTTAAGGTGCACTTTAAAAACAGCCATGTAGCATCTACCTGTTTCATCGATTTCTGATAAAAATTTTGTTGATTTCTCGGTGGGCAACAGCGTTAGACGCACATCCAGTCATCGAAACTCGGAGTTTTATCATAACCTTCTTCGTTGTGGGTGACACAATTATAGTTGAATTAAAATCCCATAAGCTCATGAAAATTTTCCCCGAATTTAGAATTAGAGAGCTAGACGCTGTCTAGATGATGCAGTCAATTTGTATTGCACGATTGTATTTAGCACCAACACAACCACTCAATCGTGTTTGTAAAAAAACGGAAATGGAGTTGCTAAATCACCGAAATTGTGTTTTAACCTATTCTTACACTGTAGAAATTTCATTGGCTGTTACTCCCGTGATTAAAAAATGTCTCATCAGATTTATCCACTTGGATTGGACAATTCTTATGGCAAATTTAGACTATTTCTATTTGCCCAAAGGCAACAATCCATAAATGCCACTTTCGTATGTTGCCATTGCAACTTGGAACGCATTCGCGTACAAAACCAATTTTGCTTTAAAAACACGATGCTACTTATTTCTCCAAGAGTAGAAGAAGTTCAAAGTCGAATTAAGGCTCCCGAAAATAGTCTAGTGTCGCAAGATATGCAACAGCCCCTTTTGGATTGCTTTAAGAGTCGTTTTCGAATCACAACGGCCATTAAAACTCCTTTTTTTTGTAACAGAAGAATATAATCGACAAACCTCAAATTCACGAGGTCCAATTTGGCTCCACGTAGAACCGTGATGTGCTCGATGATGCTATTGGTTAGTGTGTTTTAATGAGGTCGACATTGTTACTGTGACGACCCGGCGGCACGATGGAGAATTGGCAGAGCTGCAGCCTGGAAATTGCCGTTTTGCCGGTCAACATCCAAAAGCTTTGCAGTTAGACAATTATTGGGCCCTCCCATTACTTCCGGACATTTATTTGGACGGCAAATATGACCTAATATTTCCTGTCTAACTAGGGTAACATGAATTGCTTCCTGTGAGCTTGTATCACGGTTAAAACCATTATTTGTACACACACACACACGCACGCATTCACATAAAAACAAGCTGTGAATCAACAATATTTGTGCAGATTTTGTGGCCCCATTTTTTAAAACTACCTCATTTTCAACAAGATTTCATTGGCCGAATGCTCTTTAACTCTTGCCAGTCAAATCCAGCCTGGAAAATGTAATCCTACATTGCGAGGGCAGTTAAGTTTAAAAAAGTCAATGATTCGAGTGCTCATTAAAACAAAAAAACTCCACTTTAGGAGGTGAATGAAGACGGCCGATCGCACGCGGTAACTAGTTTCACCCAATTCGCCTAATTAAAAGACACGATAAATGTTCTGTGTAACATCAGAGATGGAAAGTGGCTCTAAATGGAACGTCTCTTTGGATATTTTACGCTGTGATTAAGGCGTGTAACGATTTTCAAGTGGTTCAGGAATGATTAGGCAAAAGCAGCAAAAACCAATCCATTCGACGAATCAGACAGCTTCGTTGTAGCCGCGTTCACCGTGATGATGCAAATTTGATTGGTGCGTCTGCCTAGCTGCAAATAGCATTGCATTTATGAGCCCCATTGCATAAATGTCAACAAAAATCGATAGTGAATAACCACACTTAAACAGGCGCAGTAAAGTGATGAGGTGACGAGAAAGCAATTACTTGATTGCATTAGGGCAAATACGATAACAACTGTGTCCGTACATTTGTCCAAAAAAGCTCTCAATTTGGACATTTTCGGTGTGACTTGTGCAGACATAAATTTTGCTTGTTTCGGCATGGAAAAGCAACCACCGTCACTTGTTCTCCCAAAAAAGGCAAGGCATTTTTCGGGCTACTACCTAACCAAGAAGTTGCCAGTGTGACAAAATCCAAAATTTCTTATTTTTTAAAATATTTTTTTTGGATTTGAAATAATTTTTCCTGCGAGAATCGATTTCGTTGCAGCCGGAAGCATCGTTTGCGAAGTGTGCATACTGTATTGTCAGGAGACAAGAATCATTGGAATGTCGGCGTTCGGATTGTTCCACTGCCGACGGAATTCACCGAGGATTACAGTCGAGCGAAATACCTGGAGCAGAATGAGAAGGGAGTTTTTACAGGTGAAAAAGATGTTGGAATAGCTCCTAACGTTGAAGTGCATAACCAGGGTTAAACGTAGCGCAAGGAACGGCAAATCTTGGAGGATGAGCGACATGAAAATTGCCCACAACTCCGTGCCGAACCAGATCCTTCCACAAACGGACATGCCCTGCCGCCCACACGGCTTCCCTCGAAGGCATCCGCAACACGAACCTTCGTGTTTTGAGGACTGGGACTGTTCTTCAAGAATGCGTAGTTGGGTGATGACATCGTAGTCGGTGTTGCGTCGGATGCTACGTCGAAGACCATCATCCAGCTTGTCCGAAGGTACCTGGGCGGTGATGTTAAGGAGTTCATTGATGGTACTGCTTCGAGACATCGATCGAAGGGCCTGGCTCTTGCACTCCAAGGTCGCCGTCTTGTTGAAGCAGAACTGCAACAGCGACGCCTGCCACAGGCACAGGATGCAGATGTTGAGCGAGGCGTTTGACCGCACGGCCTCCTCGTTGAAGGCTTCAAAGAGCTCCAGGATGTCGGCGGCGTTGCCAATGTTTATAAGCAGGAGTTGTGAGAGCTGGTCACGGCTGATGCCGAAACGCGGAAGCAGCCAACGACCAACGATCACTGAAAGCAGCAGTAGTTGTTCCATTATTCGAACACGCATTTTGAGTGGGTAATGTTGAAGAGTCACTGCCTAAAAGGGGGAACGCCAGCATTCGACTCAAAACGATTTATTTTGGCAAACCTACTGGTCTTAGATAAATGCCACTTGCATTTATGATGGCGCCTCCAGTATTTTGAGCATCAGTTTGACCTTGAAGTTCATACGTAATAAATTTTTGATTAAAACACCACAAACAAAGGATGTAAATAATTAAATCATTCTTACCATCCAAATAAATAGGATTTTTGACCCAAAATCATTAGTGTTTCTGTATATTTACTTTTAAAACAGTCATCCAATGATGTATACAGATTAAAATTGATGCCATTTAAATGGGTGAATTCCTTAAATTGAGAAAATGAATAACAGAGTTACGAAGTCGAACACAAAAACACTGCCTAGGGATGTTTTCGATTGGATACGTAAAATGGCCGAAAATGTGATTGGTCAAAATTTTGTTTACATTGCATCGCTCCACGGTAGGCTAATTCAATTCAAAAATATTGATTTTTACCAGTACGAAGCAGCTGGTGCTCTCTGAATAGCATTAACAATTAAAAATCAGCTTTCTAACCTGAATGAGACTCTCCTCTTGCGTCGGAAATCGCACCGATGCCTTAAATGCAAAAAACGCATGAATTAAGGTGGTTTGGCATTTTGCTACTTCATGGAATGCGTTCGCATTTAAGTATTATTATTCATTATTGGATCAGTTACTGGAATTGGTAATAAAAAATAACTGGCCTCAACCCATTTGTAGACCACAAAGTAAATCACCCGCCTTCATAGATTATCGCAATAAATATACAAAAACGTGGTCATTTATTGGATTGCTCTAAGTCTGTCATGATTGGTTAACTTGCATGTGAACAGGCGTGACCAAACAGTATTGTATCATGTGCTGAAATATCGATTTTCTGATGATAGAAGATGCAGTAATAGTAGGTATTAGAATAGCGGGTTTTAATTGGTTGGATGGGGTAGTAATTAGAAGCCCATTTTTTGATTGGTGCATTCTCTGCAACCGCCAAAACTTGCCTGACACGGTCAAATGAAACTTACCTCGTCTGCCGAACGTCTCACGCGTGTTAGAAGGTGTGGCGTAAATTCCACGGTGATATTTTTTTCACGCAAGGCAGCTGAAGTTAGGTAGCTTTCCACGTCTTCACCCATTATTACAAGATTTTCCTAAAATCGAGCCAATTGCGTTCATTCAAAGAACAGTCAAGAAACTGAAATTATGTTAACTTTAGATAAGATCAAAGAACAAATTAATGCATATGTCTGTGCGTAAAAAAAGTATCGATCTGTTAAATCGATCCATTCTAAACTGCGGTGATAACATGGCAATTTCAGAGAAAAAAATTTATCGATTTTTACAATAGCCATCAGGAAACCGCTGTTGTATGTAATGATTAAATACAGCAAAAATACGTTAATCGATAGATTGCACCGCGTAGGCAATTAAAGTCGCGTCTAATTTTGCATAATTAGTAAAATTTAAATAGTAAATTCCACAACAATCAATAAACAGAGCATTTTAGACTATGGTATTAATATGAACCGATCCATTCATTTTATGAAATGAAACAATTCACCAATTATTTTTTTACTGATTTTCTCGAAAAATAAATTTAAAAAAACCTTGTCTTTCATTGGGCACATCCGAAAAAAACTAGCGTGGTGTACATGAGCAATTTAGGTGGCAAGAAAAATCAGACACATCACATAACGTAGGTAGTTTAGTCTGCTTTCAGCACTGAAGAAATGATTATTTTAATGCCAACACTTAGGAGTATGTTACTTTCTCTCAATTGGCCAGTTTTACGGCACCATTATAAACCATCCAATTAGCTTTAACGAGGACATTTAACCTCAGTTAATTATAGAAATCAACCAATAAATATTTAATGATGTGTTCATTGGGCATAAAGGCATGATAGGAAAAATGCAACACTAGACAGATTTGGCTTGAAATTTCCATTTTAAATTAAACTGGCAACAATTCATTACTATTAGTTGATGACTTTGGAGGTATTTATTGCAAAGAGTCACGAAATTAACCAATGAAGCTGTCAAAAGAGTTCAAGAGCCATTTAAATATGACATCATGGCCTCTATAGCCGAAATTATTTGCTTGCAAATAAAAAAAATTTCTCTGTGACCAATCACAAAATTACACAAAGTTGACAATTTCACTGCGGCCAGAAAAGTTATAAATTATTTGTTTTAATCAAATGAGTTTTTAAATTTTGATAGAGTAAATCCTAGCTTGGTTCATGGCATTGGCATTTTTTCATACGTTATACACTTAAACACATGACAGAAATTTTCAAGGTCACTGAAAGAAAGTAAACTAAGGATAACTGGTTGAATCCGCAAATTTTCGGTGACTCTATGTCGGTTGGTGGATTTGGTTGTTAAGTTAAAGGACATAAAGACATTTGAATGATGAAAGTTGTCAGAAAACCATTTTGTTTAAATCAAATATTTAGACATTCAATTACCACATTTAAACAAAAGAAAAGAGTTGCAGAAGACTGTGAAATTCAGGCTTCCACAAATAAAGGAAATTTGTTTAAACTTACATCGGGTTTATTGTAAATGAAACCTGCTTCGATCCAGGGGTTTTTTGTGAAAATCTGTTCGCCTTGTTTGATCACTCCCTGACTGTGCATTATCGCGTCTGTGGCTTCATTCAGCTGCTGTAATTGGTGAAGTTCGATTATCCAAATTGGCGGGCATGCGCAAAAGAGGTACGCCAACAAACACTTGTTGAACCTACAAATAGTTAAAATTGGTCAAAAATTAACAATTACGGCCTAATTTCCCGCATAAACCTCCCTCTGACTGCTGTGCACTCTTGGTGTTAATTGTGACCTCTCATTGGTCTATAATCAAAAAAAAATCAATAGTTCGTGCGCGAAATTTAGTGATCCAATTGAAACCACAGTAGGGCAGCTGTGCCTTTACTAGGTCAATTTGTGAAATTTCGACGCAAAAATGAGCGATGTTAAGAAGTTCCCCAACTAAGTAGTGCCGGAATTAAGAGGTTTAAATGTGGGTCAAATTTCTACTTGGGAACACACCTCGCGACAGTGTTTACTATGTGAGATTTGTATGGTTGCCCAGTTTCCCATAGTGACGTAGCACATTCCCCATTTTAAAAACAACCATTTCGTGATCTTGATTCGATCTACCGGGGAATTGTATGCTTCGATGTGACCTTTTGGCTAATAAAACCGCATGTTTAACACTGACTGGAGTTTATTGGATTCTACCAACGAGGGGCTATTTACACGGCAACCGTATGAATAGCCACTGGCAAGCAATGAACTTACCACTTTTCCGTCTTGTCTTGCCCTTTTCGTGGAGAAATCATGATCCCAATGGAGTAGCACAGGTCGCCCAGCAACGGAAGCATCAGAAAACACAGCAGCCAATAGACATTCCGGTTCTTCGCCTTAACCACCATCGCGATGAGAGTTAAAGTGAGCGCGAGGAACACAAATCGAGCCAGAATGGCGCGGAACGCGATGAGCAATTTGAGCAGTCCCAGCCAACTGCGACAGCACAGACGGAGACAGTAGTTGGCAGAGGGATCGTGGGCCACCGCGCGACTGTGCTTGTAGCTGATAAAGTCCACTGCCGAGGTCTTTCTAGTGATGCTCATATCGGGTGAGTCAAAGTCCTGAGTGCTGCAGTTGGAAAGGATTTTGAGCACCGGGGTGCTTTGTTCCTGCAGAGATCTCGATCCTGCCTCTTGCGGAAGGCAGTTTTTTGCAAGATGGACTGGGTAAGGTGGCTTTGGAGGGGAAACCGCATTCGATTGGGGATCAGGGATCGAGTCCAACTCTCTTTCTGAGTCCCCAAGCTTTAGCAAACAATCCTCTGTCCCTGACTGGGGTATTTCCATTCTTTTTATTCACAAATAACGATTTTCTGCGTTAAAAAAATCAATAATCGATTAGTAAGAAGTTAGCGAAGCAGACAAAAAGCGTTAAAATTTAATCGGATATCGATTTTTAAGCAGCTTGTTTAAATGCGCTCTTAAAGTAAACGTAGTCAGCGCCACAGTGACTACGATCAATAAGCCAACTTGGGAGATTAAAAATTAGTTAAACTCCTGGAATTTAATCGAAAAGATTTTACCACCTCGAGGAAAAAAACATGACTCAAGCAACCTCGGAGTTTCCTTTGAGTAAAATCCCTTTTGTGAGTGATTCACACAGTCTTGTGTGTCTGCGAAAGACAAATTTCAAGATTTTAATGAACAAATTTCAGTTTAAACCAATCGCTTTGATTCAAATCTGCCGACATTTTATCCAAATCGTTTGAAAGGCATTAGAACGTTACGAAAAAGCAAATCTATTCACACATATTTAAGCCCAAACAAGACAAAGGCGAATTCCGCTTCGTTGTAAGCAGCTTTAATTTTTAACTTAGTTTGGGTAAATTAAATACCTCTGATACAGCATTTTGTGCGTTAGTTCTGCCAGAATTTTGGGTGCTCTGCCAAATTGAAGTACCATGGCCACGATGCATTTTTCAAAGGTGAACCCACTTCAAACCACATACCCGGAAGCTGAGAAGAAGTAAGCGAAAGCATCAACAACACAAAAAAACGGTGTTTTCTTTAGTGGCATCGCTTACAAGTGCCAGTAAAATGTCGGTTTGGCGTGCATCAAATGTTTCCGGCTGCAAGGAGCCTTGGTAATGTGTGGGCCGACAACTGATCAATAGCTAATCGATTTTTGCCAGTGCGAAATTTTTACACTAACTTGCTTCAGCAATAAGTATAAAGTTAGTGGTTTCACACGTGACTTTCCCAAACTGATCTTAATTATTTTTTTCTGTAGGGGCCTAAATTAGCACTACCACAAAACCCAATAGATAACAGCCGGTCACAATCCGTGGAGAGAGAGGGAAAGCAGAGTTGAAAGGGAACACGACCGTTTATGCGCGTCATGCCAGTCCAGTCAATTAGAGTAAAATCGAGTGGCTAATTTCTGTGTGCGGATCGATACGCACGCGTCGTAACAGGCGACTGCTAACAGCAACCAATCAGAAAGAGGGTGAGTCATTGATACGATCGGGCGAGCATACACGCGGCACTCACGCGCGGTGGTTGTCTGTCCACTACAGTAAATTCACGGTAAAAAAATCGATTGATTTGTGTTCGCTTACGAATGTTAACTGTGCTGGCTTGCTGGTCGCCACATTCTAATTGAAGCTTTAGATGTATCGCCGTTTACAAACTGTTGTGGACCAAACCATTTTGGAATCTTATACAGTTTAAACTTCAAAGCGGGGTAAAGCTACGACACTTTGACGAACGATCGATTTCAAGGTCAGACCGAACGACCTTGGCACTCGAGGACGTTGTCTTTATTCAATATCGATCACATTATGAAATGTTCGCAACGAAAAAGACTAAATGGCTTACGTGGAAACAGAGCGTAATAATTATTTGACTGCAAAATTAAAACAAACAAGACGGATTGTTTTAAATTCCCGCGTAAATTTGTGAGTAAAATGGGTGGGTCGGGCGCGTAGCGCGGTAGGCACAAGCAAGTATCTATTTCAGCGACTGGGATTATAAGATACAAAATTGAGATAACGCCGCGCTCCTTTTCGAAAACTAATCCTCACACACTTTTAACGTGACCGTGTTTTATCAGTTTTAAAAAAAAATTAATTCTACCGTTTCGGAGTACCAAAAACTCATTTAAAATGTGATTTGGTTGTATCTAGGGATTTTGTTTTAAACTGACATATAACAGCGCGGCCTTGAATTCGGACAGGTTAGCAATTTGAGTTTCCAGGAGAGCAGGCTGGAGTTCTGCTTCGTTAGGGGTTATCGAGGAGTGATCTGTTGTTATGGAAATTTCCAAATCTCACCAATGGGAAAGAGGCATTTGTGGAAAATGTCACCGAAATTGACTCTTTTAATCAAAGATTTGTGCAAGCACGACGTTAGATGGGTAAAAATTGAAAATAATTGTAAAATTTTTAATACAAATTCCATGGTTTGTACACGAAAATTGAATGAAGCTCATTAAGATCTGTGGCTGTGTAAATTTCGGTCGTGAAATGTGTCTGAACTCTGATGATAAAATCAAGCGGTGGATTTGTGTCGTAAAATTACAGATAAAACGTATTTTTTTATCATGCAATTTCGCGTGTTCTCGACCGTCTGGGAATTTTGTTGTATTCAAACAATACTTTTATCCCGAAGTAGGCAATTTGAGCCTTAAAAACGCTTTAAATATTCAATTAACAAAAGTTATTTAAATGGGCGTCACAATAAAGTGCAACTAGATTTGATTTGTGAATTGTTTGAATACCGCGCGGGATCCACTGATCACCGCCAAATTTAATCACAAAACTAAGCCCAATCAGACTGTGCAACTACAGTACGCAAATTACATTACATTGATGCAGTTAAACAAAGAACTAGGATGTGGGGCGTATTTTAAATATTTTTCAAATTTTGTTTGAACCTTCAGATTTTGTACTGCGCCGCGCTTTTAAAAACATTTCCGTACTGAAGCATCAAGCCAATCAACTTATTGAATTCCATTTAAAAAGGGTGTGTTTGGAGCGGCAAATTAAATTAATCACAAAATTAATTGATTAAAAAAGGGCGTTCAGTGTTCCCTGTTTATGATGTTTTGTTTTGATGACATTTAAAAATTTACTTCATGAAATATCATTTCAAAAAAACAACAAAATCGTAAATTTAAACAAAGCTTACTTCCCAGCCTTCTTCAGCGCCACTCATAACTCAACGTCAATTTATAACAAATGTATATGTTATCGTAGAAAATACATTTTAACGCCCACTTTTGCAAACTTACCGACAAGCTGTTTTATTCCTTCAAGTACACCAACAAACCAATTAGATTTTACCTCACAGTGTGACAAATTTTTTGTGTTTAAAGTACTGCACTAAGTCTAGACACTCAAATCTTTTTTTAATGATTTTTGTAACTATAAGTTCAAGTATAAATCCGCAATACCATATTGTCACGGGACACAATTAGCCCAGTTATACAGGTGTAACTAACGAAGTTTGTTAACATAACATAACAAATGGTAGGCGATTTAATTGGTAGCAAATCATTACTTTGAAAATAAGAAAGGCCTCATTCGAGTTAATTTAATACAATTAGGAATTTTTTTAAAACATTACGCATGACCAATATTATCATCGATGTACTGATATTGAATGGGTAGTTATTGCCACATTCAATATCGATCCCATTTTGAAATATTTTGACATTTTAAAAAAATATCTGCGATCAAGTAAACGCAAGATATGTCTTCTTGAGAATTTAACGCACTGGAAACGGCGATTAACCATTGCGACGAGTGTTACCAAGTTTAGAACGATGCTTCACCATAAATTTCCCTTAGATCTCTGCACGAGCCAATAGCATTTAACTCCGCCAATTTATAGCAAATTCGATTTCTCATTGGTGCGATAAGCTATCAGGTTTTAAGATTAAGGTGGACAAGATTTGGTGCGCCATAAGCAAACCTAATAACTGCAACGAATTTGTCTCAAATATTGTGCCTAAATTTGGATCTCGTCGTCTTGGTTACCATTACGCCAAATCCTAATGTGATTGGTTAATGTAATATCGATTTAATGAACGTTCAACGAATGCACAATAATTGGTTGTTAGACTGCAAGGACTCAGTTACATTACATTGTGTCTTGCCTAAAATTGCAACAAGATGGCTTGCATCAAGAAAATAAATTTGATTGATTAAATTATTTGTGACAATCATAAATATACAGTGAATTTTTCCAAGTTAGTTCGGGGATTTGGGAAAAATAGCGTTTAATTAGAGGCTTAAAGAACAGTCGCCGGCCATGTTTTAATTGTCACAGAATATTAATAAAAGCATTTTTTTCTGCAACGGGAATGAAATTTGACGCAATCGTTTGAAAAACAAAAAAAAGTTGAAAAAATCGTGTATTTCTTGCAAATTTTGACTTTTAAATTGGTTTCAATATTGAGGGTCCAAAATTAAATGAAAATAAATAAACCGTGTTGCCAATACAACTTTTTTTATTATCGTCTTAAGCTGTCAAATATTGATAAAAAACCGGCTACAAGCATTAGAAAAATAACTATAAACGGAAGTAAAGGTTTCACGACGTTTGCAAATTTTAAAGCGATTGAGTAATACACCCACGCAGCCATCTAGACAGTCATTAGGTGCTTCAAATTTCTTTCCAAAAATTATTTAAATCGTTAACACGACAATTAAAAAAACAGTTATCCGAAGTGCCAGTGGAGAGGAATGGTGCCTACGCCAAACGCAAAATTAGGGCGCTTTTGCGAGTTCAAAATTTAAAAATTGCAGTAAAAAGCCACAAAATTTCGCAACAAAGAAGTTTGGTCATTTCAGGCACAAAACGATTAAAAAAATCATCGTTATCATCATTGTCATCATGTAGACGTTGTTGCCTGCGGAGTTTTAACGCAGTTTTTATAAATAAACAGTCAATCAATAAAAAAATAATAAACTCTAATCAATATCCATTATCTCCGGCCGGAGTATGATTAAACAAGCTATCGATTCTGATGGTCAAAAATTATGGATCCGAGGAATCAGATCGTTTGAATCCAAATTTACACTTTTTGGATAGTTGCAAAAATCAAAATATGTAAAAAAAAGACATGATAAAACGTGTACTAATTTGTTTCTTTTAGTAGTTTAATTAAATGCCTACCTAAATTTGGCAGTTTTAATACCGCCTACTCGGTGACTGAGGCATTGGGCCGGGTACCCACAATTTGCATGGCCGAAATTGTCACAGTGGAATTTCCAGATGGCCACTCAGTGCATCCAATCAGAATTAAGGCAGCCGCCAAATGCACCAATCAAAATGTGCAAATTGATGAGGTGTGGAGAATTGCTGCTAGTGGCTAAACCACGTCGAAGCAGAGAGGGCGTTCAGGCTAATACATCTGAAAAATTCAAGGTCACTTCGGGTAAGCATGACTCACTCTGATGCATCGTCATTCAAGGATGTTTGAAAATGACATAATACTTTAGACATTTTGGCTAATTTGGAAGAGCCTTGAGAAAATGCTTGGAATCGTTCTTGACGCATTAGATTCCTAGTTTTCGCGAGTTATGGCATTTGCAAACAGCTAATGTGTAACCCCGGTAATGAGTAACATCACCAACATTACTTAGTGACAGTTGACATTTAACAAAGTACATTCACGAGGACACATTTATGAGAAATAAACAATTTTTTCCAAAAGCTACGGCTGTACTTTTATAGAAAAAAACCTAAAAACGACATTTGTGCTTAATCTAACAAGCGAAGGACTTTTCAAAGTGGTATCTGGAACTAATAAAGCAATGCAGCACTTTATTAAAACAAACGATATTAAACTCTTGTAAAAATTCCATATTTACGTGGCAGTGCACACGATTGCACTTTAGTCGCTGATATTTAAATAAATTATCATCAATTAATCAAAATATTTTTCACATTTTGAAGGCGCAATGCCGTGTTGTTGTCCCTAACTGTCGAATTCGCATAATTTTACTCGTTATTATTATGCCACCTTATTAAAATGTCAGACTTAATTGTCCTCGGACAATTTTCTTACATTGACCATGCTTTTGATAGGTTTAAAAAATGATTCAGTTGAAAAATCTTCCCATTACCTACTACTTGATTGTAAGTGTGGTCGCTGTATCTGATAAATTGATTAATCACCCATTTAAAAGCTAAAATCAATATTATTTGACTTCAGAAATATGGAGCGAAAATTTAACCAATCAGAAAGCGATTAGTAAGAAGTTTAAAACAAAAGGCAAACCAATTACCGAGACGAGTGATTGGCAGTGAGATTAGGTGGTGACGATTCAAGTATTACAGAAAGCGGTCGAGTTAATTTGATCAGTAACCCATTTGAAATCTAAAATCAATATTGTTTGACCTTAGTAAAATGGGGTGAAACTTTGACCAATTAGAAAGCGACCAGTGAGAAGTTTAAAACAAAAGGCAAATTAGTTGCCTAGGTGAGTGATTGGCAGCGAGATTACGTGGAGACGAATCAAATATTCCAGAAAGCAGTCGAGTTAAAATAGAAACCCCAAAAAAGTACCGAAATGACCTATCATGGGCGGAGTTCTTGGTTTTCACGAAATTTGGGGCGGTTCAATTGATTTCTAAAGACCAATTAAACGAACCTTTCTTGGATTTCCTCAGAATTAGCAGAATGGAATTTAAAGGACAGAATATGTGGCGATGGCTGAGTGGCAGCGAATGGAGGCACTGATAATGTGTGGTGAGGGGTTTCGGTAATTTAGATTTTGTTCAATCTTATTCTGCGTGGCCTAGCAATAAGTTCGGAGCACAATGCAGTATCATCTCGTTCGGCAAATATTTTTTGTTTTATTCCCAATGCTAATCGATGTTTGTTGTTTGTGAATGGTTATTTACAACATTTAATAGTGAACAAAGCTTACTTAATAAAGAGTGGTTGCTGCTGTTTTTCAATGTCACATTGCGTAAAGAGCTAGATTGCCAGCACACGAAAACTACAAGTGTTTGAAAAAAGTGACCAATCAGCGACTTTCTTTTGGTGTCTCGGTAGGCCGATCAAAATTTTATTGCTGAACAGAACTCAAAACCAATATAAACGTGTTTCTGGGGTAATAACGGCCATCGATAAACCTCGCTTGATATGGATCAAATGTCCATTGAAAATTGCATTGTATTTTATCGTTAAAATCAGTAAATTGAGAGACACAAACCGCCAAAAACACGATGATCTATTGTTGACTGATAAAAATATATTTTTTTGAATATCTATCCCAAATCAAATAACGCGGCATAGCGGCTTATTTAAACGATTTGTAATTGAACTTGCGATATTCGATGCCAATTAATAACTGAGTTTTTTCACCTGGTATGACAAGGAGACGCTTGTGTCTTTAAATCACCAAGGTAACGTCAGTGACGCGAACGTGATCTTAATAAATATAAACAAGAAATATGCAGTACACTTCTAGTTTTAATTGATTATGTTAAAATGAGGCAAAAATGTCGATTAAAACAAAGAAGGCTAAGACAGGAATGCAAACCGCCGCGCACAAATTTTGAAACTTAATGTGTTCAAGGTCACTTGGTTGTTTAAAAAAGGCTACAACTCATGTGAAATCACACAAGCTACTCACCAGATGTCGAGGGTGTATCAGTAGTGATGGCAGTAATAAAGTAGTTAGCGCCTATAAGATTTTATTGTAAAGTGAATTCTATTCAAACTAACCAATCAGGCTTCAGCTAACGAAGTGAGGCAGACA